>LNAC01000050.1:1437639-1479865 GCA_002007465.1 Ailurus styani
TTTTTTTTAAAGATTTTATTTATTTATTTCACAGAGGGAGAGAGATCACAAGGAGGCAGAGAGGCAGGCAGAGAGAGAGAGAGAGGGGGAAGCAGGCTCCCTGCTGAGCAGACAGCCCAATGCGGGCCTCGATCCCAGGACCCTGAGATCATGACCTGAGCCGAAAGCAGAGGCTTTAACCCACTGAGCCACCCAGGCGCCCAAAATCACACTTAATTTTAAGATGCACAAGCAAAAGCAGACACAGCGCAGCTCTGTGTTGGATGGTATCCTCACAGAACGCAGCTGTCCCATGAGGAACCCTGGGAGAGAGTAGGAGCCAGCCTAAAATCTAGAAGATGCCTGGAAGTAGGAAGGAAGACCTGATTGTCAAAAGGAGGTGGCTAGGGGTTGGGGGTGGCCACAGGTTGAAGGTGGTCAGGGCCAGGGTGCTTTGAGGCATCTGGAGGGCTCAGTTGGTCAAGCGTCCGACTCTTGATTTCAGCTCAGGTCATGATCTCCAGGTTGTGGGACCAAGGCCCATGTCAGGCTCCACACTCAGTGTGGAGTCTGCTTGTCCTTCTCCCTCTGCTCCTCCCTTGAGCTCTCTCAAACAAATAAATAAGATCTTAAAATAAATAAATTAATTAAATGGAGAACTAAATTCTCCTCCCCTTGAATATGGGCCAGACTTAGTGACTTGTCTCCAATGAATAGAAACTGGTAGAAGTGACCGTTTATGACTTCTGAGACTAGGACATAAAGGGTATTGTGACTTCCTACTCCAATACACCCTCTTCTGATGGAAGCCAGCTGCCGTGTCACGAGGACATTCAAGCAGCCTATGGAGAGAAACTGAGGCCTCTTTCTAACAACTAGCATCAACCCATGTGAGTGAGCCACCTTGGAAGTGGATTCACCAGCCCCAGTCAAACCTTCAGATGACAGCAGCCCTGTCCAACATCTTGACCCAAACCTATGAGAAACTCCAAGATGGAACTGCCCAGATAAGCTGCTCCTGAATTTCTGGNCGATCCCAGGACCCTGAGACCATGACCCGGGCCGAAAGCAGAGGCTTTAACCCACTGAGCCACCCAGGCGCCCACTGAGGCCTCTTTCTAACAACTAGCATCAACCCATGTGAGTGAGCCACCTTGGAAGTGGATTCACCAGCCCCAGTCAAACCTTCAGATGACAGCAGCCCTGTCCAACATCTTGACCCAAACCTATGAGAAACTCCAAGATGGAACTGCCCAGATAAGCTGCTCCTGAATTTCTGGTCCATAGAACATAGTAAATGTTCATATTGTTTTAAACTGCTAAGTTTTGGGGTAATTTATTACACATCCCTAGATAATACACTGCAGAACCCAAGCTACTTGGTGTGTACACATTTAGGTGTGCTATCTCTTCGTCTTAGTGGATTGACACTTTTATCATTCTATAATATTCCTTTCTGTTTCTGTTAATTTCCTTTACTCTGAAGTCGACTTTACTTGATATTTATATAGCCTCATCTACTACTTTATTCTGGTTAATGTTTGCATGGCATATATATTTTTTTGCCATCTTTATACTCTCAACCTACATATATCATCATATTTAAAGTGAGTTCCTTGGGGCACCTGGGTGGCTTAGTCGGTTAGGCATCTGCTTTTGGCTCAGGTCATGATCCCAGGCCCTGGGATGGAGCCCCGTGTCAGTCTTCCTGCTCAGCAGGGAGCCTGATGCTCCCTCTCCCACTCTCCCTGCTTGTGTTCCCTCTCTTGCTGTGTCTCTCTCTGTCAAATAAATAAATAAAATCTTAAAAAAAAATACAGTGAGTTTCTTATGGACTGTATGCAGTTAAGTCATTTTTAAAATTATTCTGCCAGTCTGTCTTTTAATTGGTATATTTAGACCACTTACATTTAATGTAATTATTGATGTTAAGATTTAAACCTACTGTTTTACTTTTTTTTTAATTCTTTCTGTTTTTCATTTCTGTAATCCTTTTTCCTGCAGGTTAATTGAACATTTTTTAGGATTCCATTTTGGTTTATCTATGATGCTTTTCAGTGTTATCTCTTTGTATGGTCTTTTCAGTAGTTGCTCTAAGTATTATTACAGATTACCATATAGTGTAATGTATAATGTAAGATGTGTGTGTGTGTTCCTTATGTCCCATTACCCTCTCCCTTATAATTGTCTTAAATATTTTCTCTATATTCATTGAGAACCACATTAGATGGTTATAATTTTTTCTTCAAATGTTAAACATAATTTTAAATACTCAGTGGGAGAAGGAGAATCTATGACAGTTACCAATATTTTTGCTTTTACCACGTTCTTCCTTCTTGATGTTCCAAGATTCTTTGCCTTATCATTTCTTTTTATTTAGAGAAGTTAGCCATTCTTTTAGGGTTGGTTTGCTGGTAACAAATTCTTTTAGGTTTCCTTCATCTGAGAATGTCTTGATTTCTTCTTCTTCTTTTTTTTTAAAGATTTTATTTATTTATTTCACAGAGGGAGGGAGATCACAAGGAGGCAGAGAGGCAGGCAGAGGGGGGGGGGAAGCAGGCTCCCCGCTGAGCAGGGAGCCCGATGCGGGCCTTGATCCCAGGACCCTGAGATCATGACCTGAGCCGAAAGCAGAGGCTTTAACCCACTGAGCCACCCAGGCGCCCTTGATTTCTTCTTCTTTTTAAAAAGAATATATTATTTATTTATTTGAGAGAGGGAGAGAGAGAATGTGAGCAGGGGGAGGGGCAGAGGGGCAAGTAGACTCATCACTGAGTGTGGGGCTTGATGCAGGTCTTGATCCCAGGACCCTGAGATCATGACTTGAGCCAAGGTCAGATGCTTAACTGACTGAGCCACCCAGGCATCCCAATTTCTTCTTCTTAAAGGATATTTTTGCTGACTCTAGAATTCTGGGCTGACAATTCTTTTATTTAGCACTTGAAAAATTGTGCCACCTTCCTCTGTCCTCTAGGGTTTCTAATAAGAAATTTGCTGTCATTCTAACTGTTTTCCTCTATATGTAATGCATTGTTTCTCTCTGACTGCTGGTAAGGAGTTTGACTATGACGTGTCTTGACATGGATTACTTTCGGTTCATTCTGTGTAGGGTTTCTTTCGTTTTCTTGAGTCTGTAAGTTTTGCCAAATTTGAGAAATTTTTAGTCATTATTTCTTTGAAGATTTTCAGCCCCACCCTCTTGCTTCTCTTTTCTGGGACTCCTCCCCCTACCCTCTCATATCCAGGGCGAGGGATGTGGAAGAAACACTAATGTTAGTGTATTTATTATAGTCCCACGTGTCCCTGAAGTTCTGTTCATTTTCCCCCCCAGACTATTTTCTCCCTATTGTTTAGATTGGGTAATTTCTCTTGTTCTGCCTTCAATTTCATTGATTCTTTGCATCCTCCATTCTGCTGTTGCACCCACTTGTTCATTTTTTAAAAATTTCAGTTGCTGTATTTTTTACTTCTAGAATTTCTAGTTATTTTTCTTTATGTCTTCTATTTCTTTTCTTAGACTTTCTATTTCTTCATTAGTTTCAGGTGCCTGTAATTGCTCAGTGAAGCACTTTTATGATGGTTTCGTTAGAAACTTTGCCAGATAATTCTAGCATCTGTGTCATCTTGGTGTTAGCATCTTTAGTTGTCTTTTATCACTCAGCTTGAGATCTTCCTGGTTCTTGGTATGTTGAGTGATTTTTAGTTGAAGCCTGGACACTTTGGATATTATAGGACTCTGGATCCTATTTAATCTTCTGCTTTGAGAAGCATCCTCTGACACTGCTTCAGTGGGTGAAAACGATGCTGTCTGGTTCCTTCCAGATGGCCGTCCATGCTCCTCACTTGGGCCCCTTTGGCATCCGAGGCTGGGTAGGAACTCTTCATTACTGCTGAGCAAGGATGGGAATTCAGGCTCCAAACCAGGTTCTCCTCACATCTTCCTGGCTAGGAGGGATGTCTTATTACTTCCAAGTGGTAGTGAAAGTCCAGACTCCCCATGTGGCTTGCACAGACACTGAAGGAGAGGGAGGGTTCTCTACTGCCCAGTGGGGAGGAAAGTCCCTGCTCCCCACTCAGCCTTCTCTGATACCACTCTGGTGGAGGCACCGGGGTTATAACCTGGCCAAGGAGGAAATCAAGGCTTCCCCACTTGGCTTTTGCTGCCAGGTGTGGGGATGGGGCTGCTGTTCTGTTTGTGAGGCTTGGCTAGAGTAGAATCATTATTGCCTAAGAGTATTCTGTCTTGCCAGACTGTCCCTTTCCTGGTCCTTTGACTAGAGAGAGCAGATTTTTCTTGAAGTGATATTTTGTCTTCTGTGTTTCTGGGTTTCCAGCTTCTCTAATATCCAGTCTGGGAAATAAAGGACAGGAAGAAAACCCTAGAACTCAATGCTTGATCAATCCTTTGGTCCTGAGGTCCTTAACCAGACAGTCTCCTTCCCACCTTTCTGAGTCTTCTTATGTTTGCTTTACAGATAATGTCCAGGGTTTTAGTTGTACTTAGTGGGGAAAATAGGCAGAAGAATATCTACCCTATCTTCCTAGAAGTAGAATTCTTCAGATTTCTCTGAAGAAAGCAAGCAGCTTGGGTAATTTTCTAAGATATCAGGCTTTTGATAAAGCCGAGGGACATACCCAATTAATTCTATGGTTAAAGCAAACATCCCTGACTCATGGGCCCTAGAAGCTCTTTTGCCAACATCGCAGCCTATTTTGTGTTCTGAGTGATCCCTCCCTGTTAGTAATGTGTTCTCTTATCCATCTTCGTTCCCCCTCCTCATCTCTCAGGGGTCAGCACAGTATCTGGCACGAAAGATGGTCAAGCCTTAATAATAGCAAGAACTCCTATTTATCAATCGCACACCACACACTAGACACTTAATATAAATATTTTGAATTTGTCAGAACAACTCTGCAAAGAAGATATTAGTTATTATTCCCATTTTGTAGAAGAGGAATTCAAGGCTCAGTGGGCTTAAGGGAAGGAAATCATCCTGGGGGCACTGACTAGCCAGCCAAAGCCCCCCGGTTGTGGCAGGGGTGGGAGCACAGGCTCGCCCCAGTTCACCACTGTTCTTTATGTGTTACCGTCCTACCTCAGTTGTCCCAACAACTATGCCCACATCAGCCAGCTGCCTGAGTGGGCCAGAGACTGGGGGATCCACACCATTGCTTCAGAAAAAAGACGTAGTGGCGCCTGAGTGGCTCAGTCACTTAAGCGTCGGACCATTGATTTCGCCCCAGGTCATGATCTCAGGGTCCTGAGATTGAGCCCCGGTCGGGATCCACGCTCAGTGTGAGTCTGCTTGAGATTTCTCTATCTCCCTCTCCCTCTGCCCCAACCCCACCAATAAATAAGTAAGTAAGTAAGTAAGTAAGTAAGTAAATAAATAAATAAATAAATAAATAAAATCTTTAAAAATAAAAAAAAAAAGATGTCGTCTGGAAATCCTATTTGCAACTGAAGACCTCACTGCCAGAAAAGGAAATCATAGAGGATGCAAAGGGATGCACTCTAGAATGTTTAGTAGCTCTAGAGAAATGGTTACCAAGGAAGAGTGCAGGTCCTGGAGCCAGAATCCAGGTCAAACGTTAACCGAGCGACTGAACTCACCTTGCAAACTGGGGGCAAATGACTTGATGGCTCGGTGTCTCAATTTGCTCCTGTACACATGGGGACAATAAGAATCATCCCTGTATCACCTGTATCACCCTGTAAGGATTAAATGGGTTGGGACACACACCAGCCCTCAGAACAGTGTCTGGTACCCATGGGGCACTCAGCAGGTAGAGGCAATTCATCAAAAAGAAAGAATCATAAAAGATGAACGAGACACAGCTCTGCAGACAAGAGCGTCCAGTCGAGCAAGGACACAGTGCTTGGGGATCAGTGGGGCACCAAATAACACAGCCTGAATTCGGGGAGGCAGTGGGGGCTTCCCTGCAGCGGGGATACTTGGCCTGAGTCTTACAGGGTAGGTGGGAATTAGCCAGGTGGGCGGGCAGAAAGCAAAGGTCTAGGCAGAGGCACCTGCTTGCTTGGGGACACAGAAGCTCTCCCGCCTGAGGCGTGAGTCTGGAATAAGGAGTCACGGGAGAGGAAAGGGGGAGGGAGGCCAGCGTTGACTGAGGAGCCCTGCCCCAGGGACAGATGAGTGGGTCTGTTTGGCTTCTCAGGCTTTAGCCACTTGTCACCCACCCCAAGAGCTGGGGCTCCGCCCTCTGGCCGGAGGAGATGTCCCACTTCACCTCTGGACAGCTAGACAGCCCCCAGGAACTCTCCCAGTCCCTGCGACTCCAGCCGCCTGGAGATCTCATTTCCAGAAGCACCTCGGTTGCTCTTTTTCCACTGTTGATAAAAGATGTGTTCAGGTGACACCTGAGTGGGGGTGAGGTCCTGTGAGGGTGACAGATGGCTGTTCTGTGACCCCTGCAGGTAAAGAACCTGTCCCCAAGGGGATAGGGAGAAGAGTCTCAGAAAAAGGGGCTGGGTAGGAAGACAGCCACTGCTGAGAGCTGTCCCGGCCACCCGGAACCGGAACCGTAGCCACTAGCCACAGGGGATGATTTAATTTAAATAAATTAAAATAAAATCTCCAAATCCATGTCCCAGTCACACTCGCTACTTTCCAAGGGCTTACTGGCCACCTGCGGCTGCAGTATCAGTTCGGGTTTAGGGCACTCCTGTCATCCTCAGAGGTCCTGTTGGGCTGCACTAGCCAGTGGGCACCGCAAGGACACATTTTTTCCTGCAGCTGCATAGGACACGATGTAATCATTTGCTGGCACGGAGTAAGCTCTGTTTACCAGAACCCTGTCCTGTTGCAGCCAGCATCTGGGCGGCGCCCCTCGGGGGGCACGCCATGAGGCCCAATGCGTCAAAATACAGCTGCCAGATTGTTACGAAGTAGAGGGTGAGCGATTTGACTTGAGCTGCTGGGAAATGCACGTGTTAGAGGAGCCAGGGAAAGGGGCTTCACAAAGACGGAAGGGGAGAGGGAGTGTCCCCTGCCCAGCCCTGTGGCAGAAAAGCTTGGTCTGGGGTCTGAGGAGGCCTGAACAATATGCATGGAGCATCACAGCGAGCTTGGCCCCGGGGTCAGGCTCTTGGGCCACGAGAGTAGCTGAGACAGACCCACTCCCCGCTCCCCACACGTAAGTGGGACTGTGCTACACATGGAGAGGTTCTGGGTGCCTAACGAGCACAAAGGGGGTTCTGACCTTGTGGAGGTGGAGGAGGGTCACAGAGAGCCCCCCAAGGAAGGCACATCTGTGTTGGGTTGTGAGGGAGGCACAGGAGCCTTCCCCATGGAGAGGACAGAAAGGACGTGAGGCAGTGGCAGGGTTGGCTCTAGGCCAGAGCGCCATGATCCTCGTCTCGCCTGCCAGACCCCGCTCGGTGCTGGCCAACCGCAGGCCTCCGTCAGCAGTAACCGCTCCTGCTTGTCTTGGCCCTAACGGCCCCCCACTCAGGCACTGTGCTTGTGCTGGGGAGTGAAGGGGCCAAAGCAGAGTGGGAGAGCGAATCCCCCTTCCTGTCAAGTCCTCTTGGGGCTGAGGGGGGAAGGGGCTCAGGGCCCATCGGAAGGACCTGTGCCGTTTGGACTTCCGGAGTCCCTGGTCGACCACCACCCGCTCACCTGAGCTCCCTGAGCTTTTTCGCCATGGGCCAGGGCTTGCTCCGCATGGTGGTGATGAGCTTCTTCTTATCTTCTACCTGCTCCAGGATCTGCGCCAGTTCCTCCTCTGACAGAGACTCCCCTCCAGAGGCCCGGGAGGCCAAGGAGGGTGATCTGGAAGGCAGAGCCGGGGCAGAGCAGGGGAGAGTGAAAAGTTGGCAAGTGCCTTCTGTGGAATGGAGAGGAGCCCACAGGCTAGGCGGGTGGGCTGTGTTCCGTGGCCCTCTCAGCCCTGACCACCCTTCAGCTGTCCGCACCTGCTCAGAAGCCCTCAGGGACTCCCACTGCCCATCAGAAGAGGCCGCACTCTGTTCTGTAGCCCAAAACACCAGGAGGATTGCCTCCCCTGACTCCATTTCTCTGAGTCCTCTCCACCCACTACATTCGAGCACAGTGGTGCTCAATAGAAATGTAACCTGAGCCACGTGTTGTAATTTTACATTTTCTAGTAACCATATTAAAATGGCAAGGGGTGCCTGGGTGGCTCATTCGGTTAGGCGTCTTCCTTCGGCTCAGGTCATGATCCTAGGGTCCTGGGATCAAGCCCTGAGTTGGGCTCCCTGCTCAACGGGAGTCTGCTTCTCTCTCTGCCTCTCACCCCATTCATGCCCACTTTCTCTCTCAAATAAATAAGTAAAATCTCTAAAAAAAAAAAAAGGCAAAGGAGATGGGCAAGCTAGTTTTAATAATACATTTCATTGAATCCAATATGTCAAAAATTGTTATTTTAACATGTAACCAATATAAAAAATTATTAATGAGATATTTTATATTCTTCTTGTACTGTCTTCAAAATCTGGTGTTCATCCCACAAGCACTGTGCATATTAATTCAGACATTAAATTTTCCTTGAACATATTTCATCTGTATCTGGATTTCACAAAATCTGTAGTTGAAAAGATAGATTCACACACCCGGGTTGTTTCAGACATACTTAAAAGTTTCCCAACAAATGACTCGAGTAGCCAAATGTCATTTCCCTTTGACATTTGCATCTGCATTGACAAAAGCAGTTTGCCTTTTATGTTTCAGAGATTTGAAATGTGCTAGCTTCAAAGTTAAATTGATTTCAAAGCTACAGCTGTCTGTCCGAGTTAAGTAAATTCACTAACTCTCATGTCAACTCGGTAGTAATAACACTGAATTAAAATGAAAGGAAATTATAAATTCAGTGCCCCACGTGACTCCCCCATGTGGGCACCGCATGACAGCCGCCTTTGAGTATTTCCACAGGGGTTCCCTCAGTCTGGGGGTGGGGGGCCTTCAGTCACTGCTTGTTCAAATGTCACCTGGGCTTCCATGACCGGCTGAAATGCTTCCCTTCTCTGTGGAGAAACCCTGATGCCCCAGCGCCCCCCCCCCAAGAAGGCATTTCATTAAACCCTTTCTCAGATGTGTACTGCTTTCTGCCTTGTCTTGTGACGACTGCTGCCCGTGGGCTCTCTCCCCTGCCAGACTGTCAGCATCTGGGGAGCAGGACTGAGTCTTTTCTCCCTCTCTATGTCCTGCTGCAGCCCTCAGCTGAGAATGACATGAATGAGCCCTTGTCTGTACCCCTCGCTTTGCATCTGCCATCCAGATACTGGAGGTCTGCTTCCGGGGCAGGGGAGGGCAGCCTCCCTCTAAAGCTCAGGACACTCCAGGGCCCAATCAACACGCATTTAAATGCTCTTTAAATTGCTAAGGGCACCCTGCATTCTTTACTCCCGGTTAGCTGATGTCCAAGGACAATCAGACAATAGACAAAAGCCCCAGCCAAGCCAGGAATGGCTGGCATGGGTGAAAGAAGAAATCAGTGGGTTCCTTTGAAGGCCCCAGTTCCCTCTGTAAAGGCAGAGAGGTCCGATGGAAGCGCCTAGAGCCCTGTGGGAAGGACCATCATCTTCACCGTAACCCCGATTCCTTCAACTATTTCATTTTTAAAAAATTTTTTTAAAGATTTTATTTATTTATTTGAGAGAGAGGGAGAGAGAGAGAGAGAGAGAGCATAAGAAGAGAGAGGTCAGAGCTGAGCAGGGAGCCTGATGTGGGATTCGATCCTGGGGCTCCAGGATCATGACCTGAGCCGAAGGCAGTTGCTTAACCAACTGAGCCACCCAGGTGCCCCCTTCAACTATCTCAAAAGCCTCCCCAGCCACTATCAACAGGGATTCTTAAAACATCCCAAGAAGTGAGTAAAGCCAAAAAGGGAGGACAGGAGAAGTTGATGTCCCATCAAAATTTATAGAAAAGAATGCAAAGAAAGCAAAGACTTGCTGATTCTATAAACTGGCTTAGTCCACGGACCCCCATGTCCCAGTGCTAATGGGACAAAGGAAACAAAACAAATAACACCCCTTCCCCCAATCCCAAGTTACAGGGCTAGTTGGAATCCCTGAAGGTCCTCTAGATCAGTGCCACATATCACAGAAGAGGACACAGGTCTGGATTGGGGAGACGGCATGCTTAAGTCCTATGATGACTGCTACATCCAATTTTGTTCGTTTCTCTCAGTGCCTCTTCCGGGGCTGTGGTGAGTCACCAGTTGAAATTCAGGAGACTTGGGATCTTGTCCTATCTGGCTGCCATGTCATCTCTCCCCTTAGCACTTCCACTCACACCTGCCGGATGGGGGGCATTGGCTCTGAGAGTGCCCAGGGGTCAATCCGCCTGGAATGATCAAGACCCTCATCCCATTTCTGCCCCAGATGGGGAAGACAGGGCAGTGGACGAGGCAGGGACAAACAGAAGCAGATGAGAGCAGGGTCACCTATACCGGGGGAGGAGACCTCAGCCCTTCATCAGGGCAGGGAGAAAGGCCAAAGGAGAGGAGGGTGCCAATCAAAAAATGCACCTGAATCAGAAGCACAACATACCTGTGTTTCTTTGGCCGCTTCCACATCTCCTCCTTCCTTGGCACCTCCTTTTCCTTCTTCGGGGGAGCTCTCTGCTCCTTGAGGGAAGCCCTCCCATCTCTCTTCCTCCTCCCCTCGAAGGTCCTCTCTGCGGAGCTCCGCCTCTGCTCCCCCACCTCCTCTCGGTGTCTCCTGCGCTCTGCCTGCTTCCTCCGGGGAGACCCTGGCCTTGGGCTGCCCCCAGCCATCTCCTTCTGGCCAGGCTGAGCTCCACGCCTGCCCACCGCACCCTCGCCTCTGGGAGCCTGCTTCCGTGAGGGTCTCCTCCCAGACCTGTCACCTGCAGGGACAGGAAATGGATGGTTCTGGCCTCGGGGGCCTCCACCCTAGGAAACTGCCCCCAGCTGTGAGGAATCTGATGTCCAAGATACTTCCTGGAGCTTGTTAGCTCCAAAGGCCACACCTTCTGGAAACTGGTTTGGGATGAGAATTAATGTCTCCCTCTTCTGACTGGCTGGCATTTCCATGCTCTTGCTTCAACCTCAGGTAGAAATCTAGGCATATACCTTTCCTCTTCTTGGGTGTGGAGCTCCTTGGGGTCAAAACTGAGTCATCTCCTGACCCCCAGGGCCAGCCAAACATGGGTCTCTGTTTAGCAAGGCTGGACCACTGGCACAGGAAGGGCTGGTGTGTGTGTGTGTGTGTGTGTGTGTGTGTGTGTGTGTGTGTGTGTGTGTCGTAAACCATGACTTCAAAGGCATTGACAAATGGCCTGGTTGAACAGAATTGACAGCATGAAATTTCCTCAACAGTTTGCCCAACAGCTATGCTAAATACAACTTTTTGTATAAGCATTTACAAATTAAATGCAGGGAAATTATCATGCAATTCTGGTATTAATAACCAACCTCTCTACCACTTACTAACTAGGTGTCTTTGAGCAAGTTACTTGACCTCTCTTGACCCTTGAGATTTTACACTCTGAGAAGCAAGCCACCCTGTCAAACAGCAACCAGAACTAGTTCATGGTAAGTGGGGCTGGATTTGGGCAGACTGAGCTGAGGATTCAGAGTCTGGACATCTGGGCTTAAAGTCTGGTTCTGATGGTTGTCCTCTGGGTAACTCTGGGCAGGTTGCTTATTCTTTCTGAGTCAGCTTCCTTGTAGGTAGTCTAGTAAGTGCCAGTGGTGGTCTAACCAGATCCTCATTACCTGGCCACTGCATCCTCCCCTGGCTACAATGTGTGGTGGCTCTAACAGCTTGCAGGTTCTCCCTTCTTCTTCTTTTTTTAATATTTAATTTATTTATTTGAGAGAGAGAGAATGAGAGGGAAAGCATGAGATGGGGGAGGGTCAGAGGGAGAAATAGACTCCCCACTGAGCAGGGAGCCTGACATGGGACTCGATCCCGGGACTCCAGGATCATGACCTGAGCTGAAGGCAGTCACTCAACCAACCGAGCCACCCAGGTGCCCAGGTTCTCCCTTCTTGGTTGATTGGAACCATCTTGCTGGGAAATGCCTGGAAATTTACATCCCACTCCTCTCCTTGAGTCAGCCCACAGCCAATTAGTAACTGACATGGAGGCACAAATACCAGTCCTCTGCTTCAAGGCTGGGCAAGTGTGTGGCTCATTCATACTCTAGAGCTTCCTGCAGGGTCAGGCCTTGGCTAGACTCCATCTGGGCCACATCCTTTCTTGACCTTCTCTGGCCCTGCCCTGCTTCCTTCACTTCTCACCTCCGAGAGCTGCCCTTGATAAATTACATGCTCAAGAATCCCTATCTCAGGCTCTGCTTCCAGGGAACCAGACTGATCTACAGGTACCTATCTCAAAGGGTGGTAGGGAAATCCATCCGAGATAACATCTGTCCAAGTGTGATGGAAGCTGGAGGGTACTAGATTTGTGAATGGGATTTGCATTGAAGTTCAGAGAGAAATTGCTCCAGGTTCTCTTCCTGGGTTTTGAACTAGGATATTGGTGGCACATTCAAATGGGCAAGGTGCCTGCCTGCCTGGCCAGATGAGCTGGCCAAGGACTCAAAGGACCTTTATTCACTAATTCACTCACCCATACCAAAACATTTACTGATCATTGATTAGATACTACACAGGCTAGAGCAGCAAATGAGACTGACAAGATTTTGTCCCTCAGCACGTTTTGAGTTAGTGGAAGAGGCAGTGTGATGAGTTCTATGATTCAAGAAGCACAGGGGTGAGCTTCACCCAGACTTCAAGCAAGGCAGGGAGAGGGGCAGAGGGAGAGGGAGAGAGAGAATCTTAACCAGGCTCCACGCACCCAATGTGGCAGGGCTTGATCCCACAACCCTGAGAGCAAGACCTGAGCTGAAATCAAATGTCAGGCGCTTGACCAAATGAGCCACTCAGGCGCCCCAGAAGAAAGAAACTTCTAAGCTCTGATCTGAGATCTTCTTCTTCTTCTTTTTTTTTTTTTTTAAGATTTTTATTTATTTGACAGAAAGAGACAGAGAGAGAGAGAGAGAGAGAGAGAGGGCGCTTGCACAAGCAGAGGGAGTAGCAGGCAGAGGAAGAAGCAGAGAGCCTGATGTGGGACTTGATCCCAGGACCCTGGGATCATGACCAGAGCCAAAGGCAGACTCTTAACTGACTGAGCCACCCAGGCGTCCTGAGATCTTATTCTTAACTGATCCAACAGATAAGAATTTGTTTAAAATAACACTAGCAACAATGTACTGGATGACTGTAGCTTATGGATAAGTGAAATGAATGGCAGCAGTGTTCAAAGGACAGGAAGGAGGAATAGGGAACATTCTGTTATAAGGTACCTGCACTACCCAACGAGTGGTATGGTGTTATTTGGAAGTGGACTTGGATTAATTATAAACTGATATTGCAAACTCTAGTGAAACCACGAAGAAAAGTAAAAAAAAAAAAGAATTATAACTGATAGGCTAAAAAACTGGAATCATATGAAATGCTCAGTCAAAACCACAAAAGATAGGAGAGTGGAAGATGAAAATAGGAACAAAGAACAAGGGCAACAAATAGATAACAGCAACAAGTATGGCAAATATTAATCCAACTATATCAACAATCACTTTAACAGCAACAGTCTAACTACACCAATTAAAGAAAGAGACTGTCAGAGTAGATAGTAAAAAAGGCCCAACAAGAAATCATCTACAAGAAATCCACTTTAAATAGAAAGACAAGGGTGCCTGGGTGGCTCAGTGGGTTAAAGCCGCTGCCTTCGGCTCAGGTCATGATCCCAGGGTCCTGGGATCGAGGCCCACATCGGGCTCTCTGCTCAGCAGGGAGCCTGCTTCCTCCTCTCTCCTCTCTCTCTGCCTGCCTCTTTGCCTATTTGTAATCTCTCTCTCTGTGTCAAATAAATAAATAAAATCTTTAAAATATAAATAAATAAATAGAAAGACAAATACAGATTACAAAGAAAAGAGTAGAGGAAAATATGCCATGCTAGCAGGAACCAAAAGAAAGCTGGAGTAAGTGTACTAATTTCAGACAAAGCAGATTTTAGAGCAGGGGAAATTATCAGGGAAAAAGTAGAGCATTACATTACATAATGTTAAAGAGATCGGTTCTCCAAAAAGACGTAACAATTCTTAACATGTATACACCTAACAGGCGAACACCAAAAACTGACAGAACTGCAAGGAGAAATAGGCAAATCCATGATTATAGTTGGAGAGCCCAGCCCCTCTGTCAGTAATCAAGAGATCTAACAGGGACAAAGTCAATAAGGACGTAGTTAAACTGAACAGCACTGGCAATCAATCTAATGGATCTAATTGACGTTTATAGAACACTTAATCCAACAACAACAGAATACACATTCTTCTTGAGTCCACCTGGCACATTCACCAAGACAGTCTACATGCTGGCCCATAAACAAGTGAGTAGACAAATATTATTTCTAAGGCACCCACAATCCTATCTTTTTTAACTTTTTTTAAAAAAGATTTTATTTATTAGATACAAAGAAAGAGAGAGAAAGCACAAGCAGGTGGAGCAGCAGGCAGAGAAAGAGGCGGAAGCAGGCTCCCTGCTGAGAAAGGAGCCTGATGCAGGATTCGATCCCAGGACCCTGAGATCATGACTTGAGCCAAAGGCAGATGCCTAACCGACTGAGCCACCCAGGGGTCCCCCCATGATCCTATCTTAAGTGTTCAAATCTGACAACTTTTGATTTCTTTTTTCCAAGATTGACTCCTAAGTATAAAATGAAGTAAAATAACTTTTAGAATATCTTCTGTATCTAAAACTATCTTTGAGATTTCCCAGAAGGTCCTAGAAAATCACAAAAATTTATTCTTCCACCTCATGAAAAAGAGAGGTGTCAGAAACAATCAGGATTATTTGATATGTTACTGTTGGAGTTTTATGAGAAGAGCTGCCAGATCGGAAGAGATGCTTAGCCTTTTCTAGGTCAAATTGGTATAGGTCGAATGTTTAAATATTTCAGCAACTGAATGCTCTATGGGCAGTTCCTAGAGATTTGTCATTGCCCTGCTGTCCATGACCTGTTTCCATTAATCGGAATACTGAAGGTGTTTGCCTGATGTTAGGCAACAGTATAATAATCAGTCGAAATTCAGTTGTCATTTAAAATATTTATCTGGTATCAAATCTTTAATTTGAATCTGGCATCTTTTAGGCCAGTACTTTTCAGCTGAAGACACAGATCAGATTTACCTATGGAGCTTTATTAAAATACACATGCTCAGGGGTGCCTGGGTGGCTCAGTCGGTTAAGCGTCTGACTCTTGATTTGGGCTCAGGTCATGATATCGGGATCTTGGGATTGAACCCCGTGGCAGCCTCTGCGCTGAGCATGAAGTCTACTTGAGAATCTCTCTTTCTCTCTCTCCTTCTGCCCTTCCCCTTGCTCATTCTTTCTCTCAAGAAAACCACACATGCTTAGGACTTACTCTGGACTCATTGAATCTCTTTACTTAATATTCTCGATATCTTTTTCTTATATGTTTATCATATTCTGTTATATTGTATATATGTCTTTGTCTAATTATACATTATACCTCAAAATATTTTTCTCTGTAAACGTTATGTTTAACCATCTTTATGAGTCAGAGATAATGTTCCTTGTCTGTAAAACATGCTTAATCATTATAAACATTTTGCCCAAAACTTTTTTCCCCCAAAACTTTTAGATTGCCTTATTAATGTTTGTTTTGCATCCTATAGGAATGACCAAATTTCCTGGTCAGTTTCATTATTGCTATAAAATGTTTCACTTTTGAAAGTTATCAGTAATAAGTTAACCATAGCCTTTTTAAGTCTCTGTTTCTTATAGATACCCTCAAATTTCCTTGAAACCTCAACTGTAGTGTTTTTTGTCTTCAACCAAAGGACCATCTCAGAACCCTGACTGGAAGGACTCTAGTGGGTACTGCTAACGACTAGCACAGTAGTAAAACTGTCAAGGGATTGATTCTTGGATTCATGTCCTTCAACCGAGAAGACATCACCATCCTCAAATTACTGGAAGACCATCCCTACTGATGACCTCGGGCTGAGGGTTAAAGCAGACAGTCTTTGGACATAGAAAGTTGTGCTCAAAATCCATGGAACAAGACCACAGACTGTCACTTTGCAACCTGTATTCCTCTGTTTTCTATTATTTAACCTATTCTATAGAATAGGTTAGAATTCTATAATTCTATTCTGCACTAACTTAAGGCTATTTTTTAAAAGATTTATTTATTTATTTATTTGACAGAGAGAGAGATCACAAGCAGGCAGAGAGGTAGGCAGAGAGAGAGGGGGAAGTAGGCTCCCCACTGAGCCGAGAGCCCGATGCAGCACTCAATCCCAGGACCCTGAGATCACGACCTGAGCCGAAGGCAGAGGCTCAACCCACTGAGCCACCCAGGTGCCCAAGCCTCTATTTCTAATATTGCTGTTTGCATCCTTAATCACTCCTTGGAATGAATCCAATACCCAGTTACAATTCATCCACGAACTGACTAAAGTACATATTTCCCTTGGGAAACACTCAGTTTTCTTTGGTCCCAGTTCCTTGTAAGGAATCAGCTGGTTTCCTGGGTAACTGGACTCAACCATTGGGCAATGTATTAGATGGTAAATTCCACAACAGGCCAGCTGGTGAGAAATCCCAAACTCCCATCACATCCTAGGAGGGTCCTGATTCTCTGAATCAATACTTCAGGACCTTTTGTGACAGCTAATCTTTGTCACAATTTTGAACTTTCACTGAAAGAGAATTTGGAAGGAGATCAGAGAACAGGTGGTATATTTTTGGAGACTCACTTTCACAGATCTACAAGTAAGACCTGTTACTCTTCTTTTCCTTTAGTCTCACCGAATGATCTCCATACTACAAAATTCATTACACCAAACTATTCTTGATGAACGTGCCAAAAGATTACGGCATTATTTTGCAATCCCATAGGAGTATTTTGGCCCAAACCAGATCACCCCAGTGACTGGTATTGGATCTGGTACAGAAGCATACTGTTACGCACAAATCTGACAGGAACTTCTTACTCTGGTAGACTAATACCTATTCTTAGGGTTGCCTGTGACATCTCCCAGGATCCATTGTAGCCCATTAGTTTGTTCTTTAGGAAAACAAGATTAGTAGACAATTTCATTGAAGAAGGAGAAAAATTGGGTCCTGATTCAAGAACTGACCCTCACCACTCTAGGAGAAATGTGAAATTCAGAACTTTCATTTCCACACTTTACAAGAGGTCTGGATAGTGAAATGAATCATACATGTTATGATTAAGGGAATAGTAGGTAAGTAGACAATGGCACCAAGAACACATCTCCTGAGAGGTTTATGAAATTGGACAGGTGATGACTTAGAATGGAGCTGTCTTATTTTTTCAAGTTTTATTTATTTAAGTAATCTCTACACCCAATATGGGGCTCGAACTCATGACCCCGAGATCAAGAGTTACAGGCTCCTCCCACTGATCCAGCCAGGTGCCCAGAACAGAGCTGCTTTAGAAATATGTTGGCCTTTGGTTCTATGGACTTTAGTAATTGGGCAGGGGTTTGGTTTTTTTATTTAGGCTGGGCATTCCTGGCTCCTGGCTGAAAAATGAACTATACAAACTCTGGTCATAATCCTCCTCTTCACATTTGTCTGTGTACCAGCATTCAGATGGGTGATCCCCAGAGTTTTAAAAGCTGTTGTATGGCTGCTGTGTGTCAAATGATTCAGCAAACAGTCATCCAGAAGAAAGAGCTGGAAAACTTCACACACAGGTTGAAATAATTACCCCAGAAATCTGGAGGTCCAAATAGCAGACATGCAATTAGGATTCCTCAAACAGCAGTGAAACTCTGGATTGACATTCTTCAGTTTGGACTGAATAATGACCACAAAGACTGACTGAGAACTGAAACCATCTACCCCACCGTCATCCCAGACATGGAGAACCCAAACTATACCTTAGTGTCTTCATTAAGATGACTTCGTGCTATACCTCTGTCTTCATTAGCATGACTTTATTTTTCCAGGAGTCTCCTGCCCAGACAAGTGACTTGTTTGGTCATTGCAGGATTTCCCCAAAGACTCATCAACTCTTCAATGGAAAGCATCACAGACAATTTGCACCCTAAGTTTCTTTGAATGCTTTGCCTCAAAACCCTGGCCTTGCTGTTTATTGTGGACTGTTGTATGGTAATTCTTACCTAATCCCAATCAAGCCCCCCACTTTAGAAGCCCTGCTTTAAATCAAACTCTCAAGTCTCAAGAAATTCTGACCTTACCTTCCCCTTTCTGAGACACTGCCAAAGCTTTGCCTGCTGTAAGCAATAAGGCAGCTTTGTCTTATGGACAGGATGTGTCGGTGATATTTAGGAAGCCAGTTTTTGACAATAACTCAGATAAACACATTTTTGTTTTTAAAAAGAAGGAACAAATGGAGCATGAAAAAAAAAAAAAGCCATGGGAGGGCACCTGGGTGGCTTAGTGGTTTAAAGCCTTTGCCTTCGGCTCAGGTCACGTTCTCAGGGTCCTGGGATCAAGGCCCACATCAGGCTCTCTGCTCGGCGGGGAGCCTGCTTCCTTCTCTCTCTCTGCCTGCCTATCTGCCTACTTGTGATCTCTCTCTCCCTCTCTGTCAAATAAATAAATAAACAAATCTTTAATAAAAAAAAAAGCCATGGGAATACAGAGAGAGTGGGACAAAGTATAATTGGGACTGAGGCTTACTCTGATTCCTGAGGATGAACAGGATTTTGCCAAAAGAAGAAGGGGAGGAGGGTGCAGGTAGCAGGGTGAGGGGATCCTAGACAGAGGAAACAGGGGACCGAGGGGCTCCAGTGGAAATGCAAGAGGTCAGAGGTAGGGGTGACCAAGGCAGAGCTGAGTCTCGGGTGGGAGTGTGCTAAGAGGAGGTCACCCAGAGAGCTGTACCCGTGGGGTACCTGGGTTGAAATCTGGAGGGTGAGGGTGTGATAGTGGAGCCTGTTTTGCAGGATGTGGTCTGCACCAAAGGGTCATGTTAGCAACATGGCAGAGGCTGTTGTGGATCAAGGACACCAGCTCCCAGTCACTGCAGGGCAGCCTCCCCCAAGTTTGCTGTGGCTGTTTCACCTGCTGTGAATGCACAAAAAGACACCAAGCAAGGGCCTGACTCCACCATTAACGATCTTTGGGACTTAGTTCTAATTGGAGCATTTACTGCTTGAGCTAACTGGTTGCAAGCACACTGAAAAGCAGGGAGTGCTGTTTATGGATGCAAAGACAGGTGATTGTATGTGTGTGTGGGGGAGGTGGAGTGGGGACAGGTTTTCTTGGCCTACTCCTGCCCTGGTCTCGGTCAGCACATGTAAAGCAGGACTACTTAAGTGTAATGAGAACGCATCCAAGATAGGAAGCTGGTCAGTACCAGCCAGTGAGAGATGCGTTTCTCCTCTAGATGTTCTTCTCCATGGCTCTGGAAGGCTTTGGTCCCCATCTTGGGGGAGGGATGGAGATAGAAACAAATCCACTCTCTCCAAAGACCTGGGAGCGAGTGTGAGAAAGTGTGTGTCACTGATGCCATGACCCCTAGGAGAGTTCTAGAACTGAGAGGACAGAAGACCGGAGAATGTGTGCAAGGGGTGAAGGCCCACATCCACTACTGGCACCATATTGCTTGGAAGAACTGGGTAAGAATGTCAATATCTGTCTGCATCTTTTCTTCTGAGCTCTGTGTGTCCTCAATCAGCTAGCTAACAAATGGTCTTCTTTTTGGTAATGAGCTGTAACAAGCATTCTTTCAAACACTGTAGGTAGAAGCTGGCGGCTCATGCATTTTTTACAGGCTGTGATTTCTGTTGTAATCTTATTTCCCATCTGAATGAAATTCATATGGAATGTGGAGAGCAAGCCAGAATTTACTCTTCAATCTTCCCCAAGCCTCTTCTACACAGAAAATGAGCTACATTTTTAGTTTTTTTCTTTACAGCCAGTTTTCCATGGACTCCATGTAATGAATAATTTAGGAGCTAGAAAAGCAGCTGCTCCATTAGGAAGACCTCCAAGCCCAGCACGCTCTCCCTCACACGTCGCAGGCCTCCTCATGTGTACGCCGTACCTGACCTAAGGTGAAATTAGGCTGAGGAGAGCTAGAAGGCCCAGTGGATCTGGCTTGCCCTCCAACTTGGTGATTTTAACCTGTTAAGTACATTTAGCAAATGATCTGGAAGGAGGAAGAGTTCTGACCCCCCTTGTCAACTAGTGGAATAACAAATTGTAATTATTTTGAGAAAATAACTTTGTATTCTCAGACATTTTTTTTTTCTCCTTATAGACCATAAGCTGAAGGAATGGGCTATCAGGTCCCCTCAGAGGTGACTCCAGAGGAGATTTAAAGTGGAAATCTTTATGTAATTGAGTTCAGTTTATTTAATGGATTCCCAATTTTTAACTTTGCTGTATTCCTTGACCAACTGGACTCCTAATATGAAAATTCTGACCCATTTCTTCTTTCTTTATGGGGGAAGGAAAAATGTCAAGAGGGATGGGGTGTGAGAGGCATATTTCAGGAGGAAAAAGTTTGTATTTTAGGCAAAATGACTTTCCATTTCATTCCTGCTTAAAGGACCATGTGCCCACAGGTGACCCCAAAACCAGCTTCTTTGGCAGGGGCAGAGGGGAGCCGGGTTGGGTGCAGAAGGGACAGCAACTGGAGTACTACAAGGAGAATGGAATGTGGAGAACCAGATCCGAGCATCCTCCCTCTAGACAATTGTCACCAAGAGCACAGACTCTCCCATGAGGAAGGGGTTTCTCATCCAGTCACACCCAGGCACGCTTTCGAACGCTCGTCCTCATGTCTGGAGGGAAGGAATGACAGGGTGCTGGGTGGGGTAGGGGGGACAGACATGGCCAAGGGGCAGCTCTGGGGGTAGGAAGGGGTGTTGAGATGCCACTGGTGCCTCCCTGTGGGCCTCCTTCCTGCCCAGGATCCTGGCTTTTCCACAAGTCTTGCTCCTGGGTCTCCCCCTCTGTCACAGAGCTGCCTCAGCAAGGCCTCAGGCCCCTGGCAGTGGGGAGCAGTGGATGACAGGAGGGAAGGGCTTGGCAGAGGAGGGGAGATCCTGGTCAGCTCCTCCACATACCTACAGTGTGCCTGAGTGGGGGCCAGATAAGTCCTTCCCCCTTGGAATTGTCCAGGGGACTCTCTTCCACCCCCACTCCTGGAAGTCTATTCTTTCCTGAGAGTTGGCTTCCTCACTGAGCCGGGGGTCGGGGGGCGGGGGGTGGTGGTGCGCAGGCCCTGCCTGCAATTCAAGAAGGAGAAAATGGCATCCTATCTCCACCCTGTCTCATGACCTGAAGTGTAGGATGCCTGACCTGTGGGTGTGGCTCCTGCCCTCCTCATGGTGGTGGAGGGTCTTGTCTCCTGCGTATGACTTCCTCTGGCTCCTCCCAAAGCAGGTGGCCCCACTCTCTGGGGTCTCTCCACTTTACCTCAGAGAGGTAAAGCCCACTCTGCCTCACAGAAGAGCCGTGGCCACAGTCCTAATGAGAAGGGGGCCGAGCCCCACTACAGCTGGTGCTTTGTGGAGGTGAAGAGTGTGTCATCTGGAGGCCTGTGGCCTGGGTGTGAGTCCGGCCCCACCAGCTTCCCTGCCCCACAGGCTGACGAATGGCCACTGCTTCCCGAGGCTCAACTAAGGGTCGCTTACTCTGGGCTGTGGGCAGGCCCTCTCTGGGCAGCCTCCCCTACCCCGGGTTAAACCACCCACCCCCAGGGCCCTTTACATGAGAGGGAGGGAGGGATGAAGAAGGGAGAGAGGAAGGAGGATGGTAGAGAACTCTGGATGGTGGCTGGACCAGAAATACATCACCCCATCTCACACACACCCCACCTCACACACCATCCCGCCTCACCTGTGCCCGGAGAGCCGCTCCTCGCCCGCCCTCTCACTCCACCGCCTGTGGGATGAGATGGCGCGTGATGGATGGCTGACTTCTGGGACCCCCCCCCGCCTGGGTCACCCCCGTTTCAGAGTGGGAACCCTCAGCTGGTGACTGCTGCCTCAGACCAGAACCTGGCTGACTATTTCACTAACAAGCATCCCCAGTCCTGACATAGCTCTGACACCCTCGAGCAGACATGAGGTCAGAACATGCTGCACCCGCTGCCCCAGACAGACAGACAGACAAGTCTGCTGAGGGGATTGCTGAAGAAACTTGGTTTTAATCAAGAGAGCAGGAGGCTGAAGGCCCTGGGGGGCTCTGAGGGCCGCTGTCACTCAACCCCAGCACAGGTGCTGAGCAGGGCATTTTGTTCCCTCCAATGGCCCTGCCAGGAAGTACTGCGCGTTCTGGAAGAGGCCAGGAAAGCCGGGTAACCACAATGGGGTCACTCAGCGAGCAAGTGGCAGGCCCTGGACTCAGTCCCGATCGCTGTGCCTCGAGAGCCCCCCTCTGCTTTGCCTGGTCCCCCGCTGCTGCCCAGGAACCCCATGGGTGGGCCCCTCAGAGATGAGGACCACTTACCTTCCTCCCCCTGGCCCTTCGGCTGGTGGCTCATGGTCAGCGGGGCCTCGCACGCTGCTCACACGGCTTGGTGGCCCACACACGCCTTCAGCCAGGGATGCCTTTCCGCCCTCATGGTGGCCGGGCTCTCCTGGGCCCCACCAGCTGCCAGGGCTCCTGGGCTGGTTAGAGATTGGACTGGAGGCGGGTGAAGGTTGGGAGAGAGGTGGGCAGGAGGCGGGGAGTTCCCAGCCCTTCAATCCGGCCACACACTCCTCCGCTCAGGTTCCCCAGCACAGAGGTAGTGTGGCCTCACGTTTCAGGCATCACTTACACACGGAGGGGCCCCGGAGGGGCCGGGAGCTGCCAGCTCACCTCCCAGCCATGACGCTACCTGCCCCGGGAGATGTGAGGAGCCTTCCAGGGCTCTTTCCCTCTACCCTGAGTCCCTGGTTGGGACAAGGCACCAGGGAAGTCCCAGGATGTTGGTGAAAATCAATCACGGGGGTTTCTGTTTAAAATGCAGATTCCCAGGGGCGCCTGGGTGGCTCAGTGGATTAAGCCTCTGCCTTCGGCTCAGGTCATGATCTCGGGGTCCTGGGATCGAGCCCCACATCGGGCTCTCTGCTCAGCGGGGAGCCTGCTTCCCCCACTCCCTCTGCCTTCCTCTCTGCCTACATGTGCTCTCTCTCTCTGTCAAATAAATAAATAAAATCTTTAAAAAATTAATAAATAAAATGCAGATTCCCAAGACCGACATCGGGCATCCGAATCAGTAGGTCTGGGCAGTGCCTGAGGAACCTACACCGGGAATCCTGATGCCAAGTCCTGGGTTCCCTCTGATGAGCTGCTCCCTCTCCTGCCACCTGTCACTTACTCCGCAGCTCTTCCCACTGCTGCCCGTCTTCCGAAAGGGCAAATCTGGCTGCTTTGAAAACCAGAGGTTCAGAGTCCATCCTCTGGAAGGCAGTCACTGGCCCTCGGGGCTGGGGTTCTTCATCTGGTATCCCTGCGAGCAGAAAGTTGGCGGGGGGAGAGAGAACGATTACATTTTTCTTAGTCTTTGAACTGACATTCAGCATTTCCCTCAAAAATGTGTGATTTTGTCCCCAGGAGAAGCCAAAGACTGTTTTTCAGCCCATTAAGCTGTGGGGGGCTTCTCAAAGTATCATTTATGCTTATATTGCTGCTTCGAAAGTATGATAGTTATAAACCTGCTCCTAGACCTTGTTATTTACTTCTCGGGAGGACCCGTGGCCTGGCCACCTTGGTGAAGGGAAGGGGCAAAAGAACGGTCCCATGCAGGGGCAACCGAAATGCATACATTCACCTCTGGCCTCCTCTCTGATCCAGAAGGTTCCTGCAGCACGGCCCCAGCTCCAGGGCTCCAGGGCAGTGAGGGGCCTCTGTTGCATTCTGTGGCCTCCATGCTGTAGCGCTGGGTTGAGGGGGGTGGCTAGTGGCCCTGCAGCCAGAACGAACCCCTGCAGGGCCCCCTGCGCCCACTGCAGCTACCCACCGTCCCCCCACCCCCACCCCCAACCGGGGCGCTCCCAGCTTACTGGCCCACCTCCTCTGACAAGTGAGGACCCTCCCAGCCCTTCCCGGTTCTCTGTAGTCTGGGGAGGAAGGTTTTCTACACCACCTTCATTGCTGGAGGGAAATGTTCTTGCATGCCAGCACCCGGCTTGTCTACACCAGCGAAAACACCACTTCTCTGCTCCCCACAGAGTATGACGAGCACCCACAAGGGCTCGACTCAGTTCTAGGCATGGTGGAATCATCAGTGACTAAAGCAGAGACCCCTGCCTTGGGGGGGGGTGTTTCTGTTGTCCCTGCTGCGTGGGGGAGGCCTTGGAGTCTCGAGGGGGAAAGCTGGGAATTCAGAAATGTCTCCTCTCTCAGAACAAAGCCTGTGACATCTGTTGCTAGAGAATTCAAAGTCCAAGTTTGGGAGTCAAAATGAATGCTGAGTATTCTGCTTTGTTGGAGGCACACCACCACACCACTCACATCAATAGTTCTGAGGTAAATACACCCTTGGGTATCATCCTGCCCTGGGGAAGGGAGGAAGGGGAGTCTGTCCTCATCTCTAAGGTCCCCCCCACACACACACAGAGGGTGGCAGCAGCAGGGGATGGGGGAAGCCAGGGCTTGTGAGGCACAGAGACCTGGGTGTGAGCCACTCGCTCAGGGAGACAGAAAGAGATGACATTAATATTTTATAACTCTTACTCATGTCGCACGTGTGTTGTATGGCACCGGGAGGTCTCCGGGAGGTCTCTCTTTTCCTTTCTGCCAGACACTTGCCAAGCCCTTTAAACCACTTATTTATCACCCCAACCATCTGAGCCTGAGAGTCTCATTTTCTCCTCCTCCTTTTTTTTTTTTTTAAATTGATGAGGAACCTGAGGTTAAGATAAGCAATGTGTCCCCAAAGTCCCTGGGAACAGGGACGAGCACCGGTGACTGCTCTCACTCCTAGGTCAGGCTTCTATCCTCCATTCGCTTCGCCTCTCAGGAAAAATCTGAACCACACCACATCCTTCCTTCCAAAGGTCCCTGCATTTGCCTCCCACCTGGGCACCAGGCTTCTGGTCCTGCTCCTTCTGTCTCTCTCCTGCACTGCAGCTGGGGGAGAGGGGAGCCCCCAAAGCAGAAGTCTGACCGCATCTTGGCCCTGCATGAACACCCTGCCCCGGGAAACCCCCAGCCTCAGACCACCCCCCACCCCCACCCCACCCCCCAGAGAGCTCCAGCTCCCCTCTGCCTCTGCGTTTCCGTCCCATTCCAACCTACCAATGCCCCTTGCTCTGGGGCCGGGACAAAGCTTTCCCTTCGCTTTTGCTTCTACTGTCCTTTCTACCTGGAGCACAACTCCGAAGGCTGCTGCTTTCGGGACTTGCCACAGCGCCTTGGGCACACTGGCCATTCAACATTTAAAAATATGACTCGGGGGACGCCTGGGTGGCTCAGTTGGTTAAGCAGCTGCCTTCAGCTCAGGTCATGCTCCCGGGGTCCTGGGATGGAGTCCCACATTGGGCTCCTTGATCAGCAGGGAGCCTGCTTCTCCCTCTGTCTGCCTCTCCCCCTGCTTGAGCTCTCTCTCTGACAAATAAATAAATTAAAATCTTAAAAAAATATATGACTCGGGAAAAAAAATTATATGACCTGGAATGACGTTTTCCAACAGAGTTCTCTGGCTTTAGCTACTTAAGACTTGAGTTGCCTTTATTGGATCTTCGACTCAATATAAATAAACATTGTTCCGAAGGGTAGTCATATTGGAGTGGTGTGCTCTTAATATTTTACCGGGAAATAAAACCCTCAAATCCAGTATGACAATCACAAAAATAATGTACAATTTCAACTAAAAGTTGCAGGGCATTTAAATCCAGTGGTGATTTTGTCTCAAAAACCTTTGTTAATGGGGAAGCTTCTTGAGCCATCTTGTTGCTTTCTCTCTCCCGTTAAAAAAAAATAATAATAAATAAAATTTAAAAATATATAATTTGTAACTACATAATAAAATAAATAAAACAAAATGATTTTATATATAATATAATATATAAATACATTTATATATAAATAAAAAATATAATATATATAAATATATAAATAAATATATATATATATAATTAGCTCTGGGTATCTGCTTACAAAACCTCTAGGGTTGCTCACAGACATTGTAAAGCTACGCAATGCGGAGGTTCGGGGGGCAGGCGGTAATGCCCTTGCTGGATAGTGTGAGCTGGTATTGACCGCCAGGCGCAGCCCTCCACCAGCTAACCTGCAGCAAAGACCCCCTGCTGGGCTTGCTTGTGGTGTGGGGGAGCAGAGAAGCCATAGAAGATCTGACCAGTGGCTACGTGTCCCCCCCTCCAAGATTTGGGGGTGTGTATTATGAACAGAATATTTCTTAGTGCCTGGCCTTTTCTCAATGAGGACTGAAGATGGGGCACTAGGGTCTTGTTTGCAAGGAACAAGGAGAGTTGTCTCTGCCATTTTGGGCTCTTAGTCTGGAAGGGAGATTCACACCCAGGTGTTTGTAACCTGAGGGACATTCGTCCCAGGGCAGGGGCGATTCCTGCCAGTCAGACGGAGAGCCCTGGCTAGATGCTTCCTACAGAGCCCGTGAGAAAGACCGCAGCCAGGTGGCGTCTATGCACCATGGATTCTGTGTGTCTGCCTCTTTCTGCCTCTGCCCTGCGAGGCAGAGTCAGGGAAAGAGAGCTGGGAGCCAGGATTCCAAGGCCCTGTTACCTCTGCCTGTAGCAGCAAGGGCGATTAACAACCGGAAAACTCTCACAAGCAAATGCATTAAATGAGAAAAGTCAAACCCCATTTGCCGATGGTGACAAATCTTTCAGCCCTCCACCACGTGTTGGTCATAAGCAAATTACTGAAGATTTCTATACCCTCCTTTTCTTCATCTGTTGGGTGGAGGTAATTCTGCTGCAACTCCTACGAGGGTCCTTTGGGCATAGAGGGAGACAACATGGCTATAGACAGAACACCTTGAAGCCCCAAGGAGTTCAGAGGGGTCTCGGGAATGCGTGCCCCCCGTCCCTTGGCTCACAGCTGCAGTGCGTGGGATGGGGGAACAGAAGGCAAGCTGAGGACAAAGCAGAAGCGGACACCGCACAACCCCTCACCCCCATGGGTTATATGTGACATTCCTTACGCACTCCTGGCTGCCCTAAAGCTAAGGAAAGGAAAAACAAATAGTTAACTTATAGAGATCACAGTCTTGCAGGACAGGAGTCTCCCTCAGTTTACAAATGTCTTAGTGTCCTACAAGAACAAAGCATTTCTATCAATCACCTAGCTTCCAGGAGGAAATGTAGATACAGTTAAATGTCCTTATAATCTGCAGCTCAGGGACAGATACTTGAAGCAGGCAGAGTGTAATGTTCCTCCAGGAAGCTTCCCAACTATCTTACTGTTAATGCCTTCCTAGAAGGAAAAACAACATTAACTTGACAATGGCAAAGCCTCCGGTGAGTCTTCTTTAACATATGAAAATCCTTTTGAAACCTCCCTTTTCTTTTTTCTTTCTTTCTTTTTATTTTTATTTTTTAAATTTTTTATTTTTTGCCCCAGGGGTACAGGTCTGTGAATCATCAGGCTTACATCTTTCACAGCATTCACCAAAGCACAAACCCTCCCCAATGTCCATAACCCATCCACCCTATCCCTACCCTCCCACCCCCCAGTAACCCTCAGTTTGTTTTATGAGATTAGTTGTCTCTTATGCTTGGTCTCCTTCCCCATCCCATCTTGTTTCATTATTTTTCCCTCCCTACCCTCCATGACCCCCTACCTTGCCTCTCAAGTTCCTCATATCAGAGAGATCATATGATAATTGTCTTTCTCTGATTGACTTATTTCGCTCAGCATAATACCCTCCAGTTCCATCCATGTCGTTGCGAACGGCAAGATTTCGTTTCTTTTGATAGCTGCATAGTATTCCATTGTATATATATACCACATCTTCTTTATCCATTCATCTGTTGATGGACATCTAGGTTCTTTCCATAGTTTGGCTATTGTGGACATTGCTGCTATAAACATTTGGGTGCACGTGCCCCTGAGGATCACTACCTTTGTATCTTTAGGGTAAATACCCAGTAGTTCGATTGCTGGGTCTTTGAAACCTCCCTTTTCCTTACCCCTCCCCCAACCCCATAGTATATAATCAGCCACCCCTCACAAATCCAGTGCAGAAGCTCTTTCTGCCCTGGGGTCCTGTCCCCGTGCTTTAATAAACCACCGTTTTGCACCAGAGATGTTTCAATAATTCTTTCTTGGTCATCGACCCCTGACTCCACACCTCTATTCCAAAACCCCATTACGTGGACCTGTAGTGCATGGGGCGGGCACCACTTTTATTAGGCACAGACCCGCTCCTTTTCCTCTGCTCCTCTGTGCACTTGCCGCAAAGGCCTTTAAGGTATGTGACCGCTTTGCAGAGGTGTGGCCACAGTGACAGAAGGGTCAAACTCACCCTATTACTGCCCGTCTCTCTCTGCCCCTGCTGTGCTCCTGCCAGCTCCTTTGGCTCTGCAGGGGAGCAGTTTCTACTCCATTGCACAGAGCAGCGCCAAGCCCAGGCTGTGGTGTGCAACCACGCCTCATCCACAGCCTGCTGGTCACCGGTTTGCGTTATAGCAGAGCCCAGGGCAGGAAACCCTAAATCAGGAGGATTTAACAGCTGGAAGATCCCTGGCCACTTGTGCCACAGGAACGCCCCCATCCCACAGATGTTTTCTCCTGCCACTTTGTTTCTAGAGCTCCCTCTTGCTAGCGAGACAGGGCTCACCTGATAAACTAGAACAGCAGGGTAATTATGCACAGGTTGAGGTGGAGAAAAAGTCTTTATACTGAGCAGGAAATTCTCCCTTTTAAGATCCCCAGGAAACCACCAGACCGGTTGGTTGAAATGCTGCCTGGTGAGCATGGACCAGGCAAAGAAAGCTGGAAAGGACGCAGAGGGACTTCACGTGAGATGCATGCTTGTTAGGGACATCATTGAGCTCTTAGTCACTTGGGTAAGCGCTCATAAATCCTCACTTTTTGGATGGTTGTTTTATTGTCTGGAGGTCTTTGATCTTAGTCTCTGGAGCCGAAGTTGGGGACTTGAACTTGGGTCAAAAATTCCGGATTAGCTTCTGGAGTGAACAATTCGGGACTCCTGAGCAAACAGTGGGGACTTAGTCCCTGAAGGGAGAGGGTAGACTAAGCACTGGGAGCGGTCGGCGGGAATCCAGGTAGACTTTGAGCGAGGGACTCAGCTTCTGAATGGAGAATGGGAAAGTTGGTCTCCCGGGCCAGCTGTAAAGAAAGTGCCCCCGAAAGGTCCCTGCCACCTTCTATCCTCCCAGCCTTAGACCTGCGGCCGGGAAGGACCAGGTAGGGGGAGAGCGCTGGCGGGCCAGTGGGGGAGCCAGGTGGGGTCTCGCGTCGACGGCCCCGCTCCAACCCACCCGCCCCCGACCTGAGAAATGAGCAGGGAAGCTGTTGGCCTGCCAGGGTCCTGGCTCGTCCGTCGGGCGCCCCCTGTCCACCAAGCTGGAACTTGGCGATTGTGCAGACCGCAGGGTTCAAGGGCAGCGGCCTGCAGCGGGGGCAGACCCTGGAGCTTGGACCAGATAACATCGTCCGAAGAGGCCTGGGGAGACCGAGCGAGCTGCAGCATGCTAACCGGCATATGTGGAAACAGCCTCAAAATCACACAATTCTTTGCCAAGATCAGCGTTTCTTGTTAGGGCAACTCTAGATGAAACTGAGCAGTATAATTTAAAAGAGGCTCAAATCTTTGATCTCAAAAGTAGGTTTTTATTTTTATTTATTTTAAAATTTTTATTAAGTAATCTCTACAGCCAATATGGAGCTCAAACTCATGACCTTGAGATAAAGAGTCGCATGGTTTTTCGGCTGAGCCAGCCAGGCGCCACCATTTTTTATTCTTAACGTTAGAATTTCTCAAGATGAGATAATAGTTGGCATTAGTAGAGATTGAAATTACTGTTGGCTGCTGGAGCCAATGATTATTTCAGCTGATGATTTCTGGCCTAGGTTATTAGGTATTCCCAAAGGAATCCAGTTTCCCAAATATATTTTCCTTAGAATTCATAAGAAAACAAAAGGAAGAATCTGAAACAGTAACAAGTTATGTGGATGACTAAAATCAACTTTCTAGGGGCACCTGGGTGGCTCAGTCGGTTAAATGTCTGACTTTTGCCTTTTTTTAAAAAAAAGGTTTATTTATTTATTTATTTGACAGAGAGAGAGAGAGAGAGAGAGAGAGAGAGAGAGAGAGAGAGAGAGAACACAAGCAAGGGGACTGGGGGAGGAGAAGCAGGTTCTCCACCGAGCAGTGAGGCCAATGAGGGGCTCAAGCTCAGGACCCAGGGATCATGACCTGAGCCTAAGGCAGACGCTTATAGACTTGAGCCACCCAGGTGTCCCAGTGTCTGACTTTTGATCTCAGCTCAAGTCTTGATCTCGAGATAGTGAGTTCAAGCCGCATGTTGGATTCCATGTGGGAGTGGAGCACACGTAAAAATAAATAAATAAATAAAGTAAAATAAATGTTGTACTATGGCTTTGGTTGTGACATCAGAATGCAGAACAGGCTTTCACCAGGAAGTTGGAAGTGCAGACTGGCAGAACTATGTTTTTGTGTGTGTGTGTGTTAAAAGTCACTTTTGGGGAAACCTGGGTGGCTCAGCCAGTTGAGCGGCTGCCTCTGGCTCAGGTCATGATCCTGGGGTCCTGGGATCCAGACCTGCTTTTGGCTCCTTGCACAGCGAGGAGCCTGCTTCTCCCTCTGCCTGACACTTCCCTTGCTTGTGCTATTTCTCTAATTAAAAAAAAAAGTCACTTCTTACTGTGAGTTAGAGCAAACATAAATGTAATTAAGTGGTTAATGTTAAAATTGAGACTAAGCTATATTGACTTCTTATCAGGAGCTAGAGCACATTAGCTCAGAAATTAGCTCAGAAAGACACATCTCAAATTAAATATCATATTGCAAGTTAGAACAAATTAAGGTAAATCTAAGTAGTATTCCTAAACCTAACTTCCTATGGGAAAGTAGAATATATTGCATCTCTGTGAAATCAGGCTCAAAATCACACATTTGTTACCAAATGTATGAGCTTTATAGTGCTATGTAAAAATTTCTTTATGTGCAAATAAGCTCAGAAACACACCATCACATCAGAAGTTTAGTGCAAATTGGAGCAAATTAAGTAGGTTAAGTAAAAACAGTGTCACAGGGGCGCCTGGGTGGCTCAGTCCTTAAGCGTCTGCCTTTGGCTCAAGTCATGATTCCTGGGATCCAGCCCCACACTGGGCTCCCTGCTCAGCGGGAAGCCTGCTTCTCCCTCTCCCACTTCCCCTGCTTGTGTTCCCTCTCTTGCTCTCTCTCTCTGTCAAATAAATAAATAAATCTTAAAACGAAAAACAAAATCAGTGTCTCAAGTAAAAACAGCATCATATCACACAGTTATATGTAAAGTAAATCACAAGTAACATGTTGAGTTAGTGAAAATTAAATGAAACTAACTTATGTGTATAAGCGAGCAATATGTCTGTAAACAAGGTAAGAATCAGACATTCCCCTCTAAGGAAACGTCTAATGGTGAGAAAGAGCAAATAAAAATGAGTTAAACCCAATTTAGATAAATATCAGCAGTATTAGGGAATATGTCATTATTCCTTAATCTACCTTGTTAGGAGGAATTAGAGTAAACAGATTCAATGTGAGGCACTTCCGGTGAAATCAAGTTCCAAATCACTCATTCATTTCCAATGAAACCTCTTATTGCCCCTTAAAGATAATTCATATGTAAAAGTTAATATTAACACAAGTCCCACTCAAGCATTCTTGAAAGGACATTCTTAGAGTAATTTAGAGTGTATCTAAGAGTTTATGTGAAATCAAGCTCGAAACCACTCATTCATTTCAAACAAATCTTATAAGCTTCATAAGTACTTTGTAAACTTTCTGTGTGCAAACAAGCTCAGAACCACATTCATCTCAAAATTTCCTGCTTCTCTCACTTGCTAGGGAGAACTCTTCAGGGCTGGGCATAAAGTTCCCTCTTTTCCCCAGACAGAAGCAGTTTTGAGTGAGACCACCAGGACCTACATCCCTGCTTCCCCCTTCAGAGACTGAGTCCAGATTTCAGCTCCAGAAGCTAAGTCCCCATCTCCCATTTGAGGGGTGAAGATCCCACTCCCCACACCAGAGGCTAAGACCCTACTTTTCCATACAGAGGCAAACAGTCTGCCACATGATCTGCTGGTGAGGTCCACACGTCCCCTTACAGAGACTGAGTCTCAGTGTTGGCTGTAGCAATCACCTGTTGCCCCAGAGGCTACAACTCCCTTCCCGAACCGAAATGCATTCATATCTAAGGTAACTTCCTATGGTGACTGAGCTAAAGTCCAAATGAATATAAGCAGAATAATTGAAAACAGGCAGAAAACCACACTTTCAACTAAGGTCCACGTTCAGGTCCAGGAACATTTCAAATGAACTTTCTTACTGAGTCAGAGCATGTTTAGACCCAGACCCTGACCCTGACCCTGACTTGCACACTAAACCTGACTCTTACTTTACTTTGACTCTGACAGTCACTTTCAGTCACAATTAAATGTCCTTATAACTTGCAGCCCATTGACATATACTTGAAGTGGGCCAAGTGTAACATTCCTCCAGGAAGCTTCCAACCCTATTACTATTAAAGCCTGGCTAGAGATAAAAACAACTTTAACTTGACAATGGCAAGGCCTCAGGTGTCCTGTGAGTCTTCTTTAACATATGAAAATCCTTTTGAAAACCTCCCTTTTCCTTACCCACCTCCCCCAGCCCATAGTATATAATCAGCCACCTCTCACAACCCCAAGCCAGCAGCTCTTTCTGCCCTGGGGTCCTGTCCCTGTGCTTTAATTAACCACCATTTTGCACCAAAGACATCTCAAGAATTCTTTCTTGGTCGTGGGCTCCGGACCCCACCCCACCGAACCTCACCTATATTCCAGAACCCCCTCACCTGAGACAGGCAATAGAGTGTTATATTCCGCGAAGAATTTAAAACTGCCTTAATGTTAATGCTTTGCTAGAGGCAAAAAAGCAACCTTAGGTTTGATGTGGTTTTGGAATATAGGTGAGGTTCAGTGGGGTGGGGTCCGGAGCTGACAACTAAGAAAGATTTCTTGAGATGTCTGGTACAAAATGGTGGTTTTATTAAAGCATGGGACAGGACCCCAGGGCAGAAAGAGCTGTTGCACCGCGGTGAGGGGTGGCTGATTTTATACTTGGGAGTCAGGGGAAGAAAGGAAAAGGGAGGTTTCAAAAGGATTTTCATAAGTTAAAAAGACTCAGGATACTGGAGGCCTTGCCATTGTCAAGTTAAGGTTGTCTTTCCCTCGAGCAAGGCATTAACATTAAGACTGTTGGAAGCTTCCTGGAGGAATGTCACACATATCCCGCCCAGGAGTGGGGGGGGGTGCGGAGGGGGGGTGCAGGGTGTCAGCTTGTGCTTTGTCCTCTGCTTGCCTTCTGCTCCCTCATCAGCTAGACAATATCCGGACCTCCAGGATCCGGAGACTTCCTTTATCTCTACCCGCCCCCCCCCCAACTTAAAGTATATAATCAATCACTCCTCACAATTTCACAGTGCAGCTCTTTCTGCCCGTGGTCCTGTCCCTGTGCTTTAATAAAAGCACCTTTTTGCACCGAAAACATCTCAAGAAGTCTTTCTTGACAGTTCCCTCCTGGCCCACATCACATCGCATCACCAAGAACCACGACTGCTGGATCACTTGGTAAGAGAGTATATTTAGTTTTATAACTGGCAAGCTGTCTTCCAAAGTGGTTGTACCATTTGTTACATTTGATGGCGCGCACGAGGGTGTTGTGTATGTCATAGAGCCTAAGCCTATGGAATTTAGCTCTGTCACGGGAGGAAAACAAAACTGAAATGCAAAAACTCCGCCAATCCAGTAACTGCCTAGGGATGCAGGACCTGGCCCTCCCACAGAGGATCAGGGTCCAGAAGTCGGGCAGGGAGCTGCCGCAGAGATTTCTGGGGAGTGTAGTCTTTCCGGAGAAGGGGCAGAGGGAGCCGTGATTTCAAACGGAAACCACCACCTGTTTTACCGATAGGCTGTCATTACAATAGCCATTGTCCTAGTAAATGTACACGGCTGAGGAGCCGCATTGGTCGCCCACGGGAGGCGGTGCTTGCGGGGATTCTGGGAAATGTAGTTCTGACGAGGTCAGGTCAGGGCCAAGGGCGGTCTGGGCGGATCCCGCCGGCGGCGGTGAGCGAGGCCTGCCCCGGCCCTTGGCTCCTCGAGGTCCTTCCAGTAGGGCTAGGCGGGTAGGCAAAGGGCAGGCCTAGGGTCGGGGACCCCCCCTAGACTGCGGCAGGTGGGGAGTGCGGCGGCTGAGGCCGGCGGGTGGGGGCTGGGGCTTCCGTGTTGGGAGGAGTGGGCGCACGTTTGGGGCGAGGGAACCGAGGGATCCTCAGCCAGCCCGGAATGCCTGAGTTGCTGGGCGCTGCGCGGAACTCCCTTCCCCGGCTGGTGCGAGTGACTTGGAACACCATAACTTTTTATTTCTGAAGAGGATGGACATATTCTGGGCCAGTTTCCGAATGGGGGCGGCCCCAGCGTGCATCCCATCCCCAGGGTTTAGTTGAGCGTGGGGATGACTTCAGCCAGGGTCAAATAGCAAACATCCCCATGGTGGGGGGCTCGGGCCCTAAATGCCCAGGTGTGCTTGGGCGAGGCAGTATTTACTTGAGTCTTCATCTCCGTGTAGTTGGGGAAACCCAGGACTGATCGTGAAGGTCAAGTTTTGGGTTGGTTGCTTTTGGTGGGGCTTACTCTTCTGGCCCCATAATCGGGTTGTGGCGGACCGACCCAGGCTCCGCTGTGCCTTGGTTTGTTGGGGGTGGGTGGAGGTGAGCTTGCTATGGGTGAAATACACTTAGGAGGTTATGGGGGAGTGTCTGGAGTCCCTGGGGGTTTTTAGGGGGTGGGGGAGGTTTTGGCCTGGGACGGACATCCTCCAGTGATGGTGGACTGCACTGTTGGGGCTTGGCATCTAAGCAGTTCTTTGAGCGAGCTGCGCGGGGCAGGGTGGGGGGGGGGTAGGTCTGCTTCTCTGGGACCTTTTGTCCCACGGTTTGCCTTGGCATTCTACTTTGTGGCCAAGATCTCGGATTTGGTTGTGATGAATGGCCAGTTTGGCTGATTCCCCCCTTTCTGCTTTTCCCTTGTGTGTTGGGGATCAAACCTTTGGCTTGGAACTTACTGGGATTAGGTTGGGCGGGGACCTTTGGGGGCTGTTGGCCGACTATCCAAATCACTTCCGGCATCTGGTTGGGTTCAGGGGTCGGGACTTTAATTTTATTTTATGTTTTTTGGTAAGGGGACAAATAGTAAACCTACTGATAGGATAGCACAATGAACCCCCCCCCGTGGGCCTATCATTATATTCAACATTTATTAATTGACAGCCAATCTTATTTCATAGACATGCCTTCAACCCTATGTGTGGATAACACTTGTTACATCCCATGAGACTAGGCCACTGCTGACACTACCACTGACCCAGCCAAGTTGGCACTCTACTGCTAGAGTTCAAACCTAGGAACTTTCTAGCTTTGTCAACTTGAGCAAGTTTTATAACTGCCTCAATGTACCATAAGACCTAGCTTATGGAGTCTTTAAGAGGTAAAATTTGTATGGTGCCTGGAATTGTCTCTGGTATATAGTAAGAGTTTAGTCATTGTTAACTGTTCTTTTTTTTTTTTTTTTTAAGATTTTTATTTATTTATTTGACACAGAGAAATCACAAGTAGGCAGAGAGGCAGGCAGAGAGAGAGAGGAAAGCAGGCTCCCCGCTGAGCAGGGAGCCCCATGCAATGCAGGGCTCCATCCCAGGACCTGAGATCATGACCTGAGCCAAAGGCAGAGGCTTTAACCCACTGAGCCACCCAGGAGCCCCAATTGTTAACTGTTCTAGTAATATTACAACTTGAGGCCCATAGGCATCAAAAAGGATTAATTCCCTATTTAATAGGAGCATATCAAGGTAGGTGTATTCTGATGTCCACACCTGACTTTGTCCCTCAGAAGCTATCTACATTCTTCTCTTGAGGGATCTGAGGCTTTTTTTTTCTTTTTTCTTTAAAGGAAGAGGAGCACCTCTCATTTAAACTTGGGGATTTCTAGGGTGCCTGGGTGGCTCAGTGGGTTAAAGCCTCTGCCTTTGGCTCAGGTCATGATCTCAGGGTCCTGGGATCAAGCCCCTGCATTGGGCTCCCTGCTCAGCAGGGAGCCTGCTTCCTCCTCTCTCTGTGCCTGCCTCTCTGCCTACTTGTGATCTCTCTCTTTCTGTCAAATAAATAAATAAAATCTTTAAAAAAAGAAAAAAGAAACTTGGGGATTTCTAGCCTGGTATCTAGGGCCCAGGAGACAGTCCTGAAGCTCACACTGTCTCTTTCATCCTTTTAACCTGCTTATATATCCCTGTTTGCTCAGAGAGGACTGGGTGGAGAAAGAGAAGACTTCTGGGCTCCTGACAGCCCACTTGCGGGTGCAGACCACTCACGTTTGGCATTCCTGCAGTGCTCTCTGAGCTCCAAAGCACGGGCTTGTTTCTTTTGCTTATTCTGACATCTTGTGTCCTGCAGTGTCCTGTTTGAGGTTCAGAGGTCTTGCTTGGTTCCCTAGGATCCCAGGACTGGTAGAAGGGCCGGGGCCTTTATGGAAAATATGACCCCAGACCAGGTTACCGCTATCCTTTCCCCAGCAGCATTTCTCTGTAAGTTTATTCCTATGCATCTGTGTTCTGGATGCTTTTGAAAATGCTTTTTTTCTTTTTTCTAAAGAATATCTTCTTAGCTGAGATCCTTTAAGATTTTATTTATTTATTTAGCAGAGAGAGACACAGAGAAATAGGGAACACAAGCAGGGGGTTGAAGAGGGAGAAGCAGGCTTCCCGCTGAGCAGGGAGCCCAACACAGGGCTCGATCCCAGGACCCTGAGATCAAGACCTCAGCCAAAGGCAGACTCTTAATGACTGAGCCACCCAGGTGCCCCCCCTTTCTTTAAGATTTTATTTATTTATTTATTTGACAGAGAGAAATCAAGAGGGAACACAAGCCAGGGGAGAGGGAGAGGGAGAGGGAGAAACAGGCTTCTGGCTGAGCAGGGAGCCCGACATGGGGCTCTATCCCAGGACTCTGGGATCATGACCTGGGCTGAAGGCAGACGCCCAACGACTGAGCCACCTAGGAGCCACTGGACATGCTTTTTAAATGTAAGTTTCCAGGAGCACCTGGGTGCCTCAGTTGGTTAAGCTTTCTGATTCTTGATTTTGGCTTAGGTCATGATCTCTAGGGACTTAAGATCGAGCCCCAAATCAGGCTCCATGCTTAGTGCGCAGTCTCCTTGAAATTCTCTCCCTTTTCCTTTGCCTTTCCCTCAACTCGTATGTGCGCATGCTCTCTCTCTCTCTCAAAATAAATAAAATATTAAAAAGATAAGTATAAGTTTCCAATTGTTTCTCCCAGTATTTGTAAGCACAATTAATGGTTGTAGGTTGACCCTTTATCTCCTGCCACCTTGCTAAATTTAAATTCATTTATTCAAATTTTTGTTTTGATTTTTTGGATTCTAGGACACATTCATGTCAATGTAAATACAGACATGTTTATTTCCCATAGATAATCAGTTTTATTAATTTTCTATATATCCTTCCAGTATTTTGTTTTTATGAAAAGACTCATACCATCCCACCTCTCCTAAAGGTGTCTTTGGTTAAACTGAGGTATTTAATCAGGATGTAGTAAAAATTATTCACTTCCTCCTTAATGGCTTCTGGATTTTGGGTTTTTTTTTCTTTCTGAAGAACTGTCTTTCCCCAAATTCCTCTGTATATTCTCCTCTGTGTTTCTAAATGCTTATATTTTTTTGTTTCTAATCTTTAGCTCTTACACTGCTTGGAATTTATTTTTATGTAAGATGTGAACTAGAAATCTAACTTCCAGTCAGATAACAGCTTGTCTCAACCCTTTGGGAAGAGGCCGTCCTTTCCTGGCTGTGTTGAAATACTATATTCATGGGGCGCCTGGGTGGCTCAGTTGTTAAGCTTCTGCCTTCTGCTCAGGTTGGATCCCAGGGTCCTGGGATGGAGCCCGCCTCGGGCTCCCTGCTCAGCAGGGAGCCTGCTTCTCCCTCTCCCACTTCCCCTGCTTGTGTTCCTCTCTCGCTGTGTCTCTGTCAAATAAATAAATAAAATCTTAAAAAAAAAAAAAAGAAAGAAATACTGTATTTACCATTCATTAACCCCCATACACAGGATCTGTTTATTCAGTTCTATTTACTGTCTGTTGCTGCACTAACACCATAGTTTTATTTTTTGTGCCATTATATATTTTCCTTTTTATTATAAAATACAACACAGGAAACAAAGCCACACAGAAGAGTGTAGATTGAGAAGAAAGTGAACACCCAGGTCAAAAAGGAGAACTTTGTTGGTCTCCCTGGATATTCCTCCATTTGTTTGATTCCAATCAGCAACTTTGTCCCTCCCTTCCAAAAGTAACCTTTTCCTGAATTTCACTAAGGTCAGTGACCTAAGTATGTACCTTTAAACCTTCTTTTTTTTTTTTTTTAAGATTTTATTTATGGGGTACCTGGGTGCCTCAGTCCTTAAGCGTCTGCCTTCCGCTCAGGTCATGATCTCCGTGTCCTGGGATCAAGTCCCGCATTGCATCGGGCTTCTTACTCAGCAGGAAGCATCTACCCACAATGTGAAACTTGAATTTATGACCCCAAGATCAAGAGTTGCATGCTCTTGGGGTGCCTGGGCCCCAACATCGGGCTCCCTGCTTGGTGGTAAGCCTGCTTCTCCCTCTCCCACTCCCCCTGTTTATGTTCCCTCTCTCGCTGTGTCTCTCTGTCAAATGAATAAATAACATCTTTATTTTTTATTTATTTATTAAGATTGTATTTATTTGACAGAGAGAGAGACAGCAAGAGAGGGAACACAAGCAGGGGGAGTGGGAGAGGGAGAAGCAGGTTTCCTCCTGAGCAGGGAGCTCAATGTGGAACTCGATCCCAGAACCCTGGGATCATGACCTGAGCTGAAGGCAGACGCTTAAGGACTGAGCCACCCAGGCGCCCCTAGGTTAGCTTTTTTATCTTAAAAAAAAAAACCAAAACCAAAACAAAACAGAAAAAAACCAACCCAAACTAATTATGATTTTTTAAAAAGTGCTTTTTATTTATTCATTTATTTTAAAAGTTTTATTTATTTATTTGACAGAGAGAGACACATAGAGAGAGAGGGAACACAAACCAGGGGAGTGGAAGAGGGAGCCCCACAACGAGGCTGGATCCCAGGACCCTGAGATCATGACCTGAGCTGAAACCAAGAGTTAGACACTTAACCGACTGAGCTACTCAGGTGCCCCCAAATGTTTTTTTTGTTTTTTTTTTTTGACACAGAGAGAGAGATTACAAGTAGGCAGAGAGGCAGGCAGAGAGACAGGGAGAGGAGGAAGCAGGCTTCCCGCTGAGCAGAGAGCCCGATGCGGGCCTCGATCCCAGGACCCCGAGATCATGACCTGAGCCGAAAGCAGAGGCTTTAACCCACTGAGTCACCCAGGCGCCCAGTGTTTGTATTTTTATAAGGAAATAGATTTGTCATAGTGGACTTGGCAAACAGAAAAGGACAGTGAAATGAATCTGGAGGTACTGTATATAAATTGTATCATTTGCCGTCTCTGAGACACTGGTTAACAGTCAGATGGCACCGCCCGAGGATCCTGTCTATGTGGTGGTGTTGAGATGTAGGATTCTGTGACACAAGTTTTACTGACAAATGTTTGTTTTCTGCAGATTTCATATTGTACTGTGGTTACGGCCACAGATAGTCTCATTCCTGAGGTCTCTTATAATGGAGTAAGAGAGATGTTTAGTTACTGTTGGGAAAATAGGACCGTGAAAATAATTGATTTCTCTGGAAAATAGCAATAGGGCAGACTGAAGTTGGTTTTTCACACTTATTTGTATATCTTGTAAATATTTGAGTCTTTTTGGATCCTATTTTTTCCCCAACATTTTCTTACAGCATTTTACATGCGCACAGACAAGTTGAAAGTTTTGCTACACCGTGTGTCCGTGTAGCCACCTGTGTGGGTGGGTAGATGTCAGGAAGCCAGTCCAGCAAAATGTGAACAGTTGGGTCACGTGAACAAGGAGATTCTCAGGTAGAAATATTTTACCATAGGTTTATACATATATATCCACACATGTCTACACACACACACACACACACACACACACACACACACACACACACACACACACACACAATCAGTTCATTAAAAGAAGACTGGAAGTTGTCCTCATATAGTAGGTTTTCTGATGTGAAACTGTCTTGTCTAGTTCCTGGGATAAATTCTACTTGGTGATGACATATTATTATTTCCTTAAGGTACAGCTGGATTCAGTTTGCTAATGTTTTATTTAGGATTTTTGCACCTAGTTTTATAAGTAGAATTGACCCCTGGTTTTCTTTTTTCTGGACTGCCCTTGCTTTTCGTGTCCTTAATGAATGAGTCAGGAACCATGTTTTTAATGCTTTGGGGCTCTTAATCTTTATTACAGAATGACCTATTCCTCGAAGTTTTGCTAGAATTGGCCAGTTTAATTGTCCAAGGCCAATGGCTTTGGGAGAGGTCTTTGTCTTTTTGTTTTCTTTTCAGTTAACAATTTTTCATTTTCATTTTCTTTCTTTCTTTCTTTCTTTCTTTCTTTCTTTCTTTCTTTCTTTCTTTCTTTCTTTCTTTCTTTTTTCTTTTGACTTTATTTTAAGCACTCTCTATTCTAGGAAATCACCCATTTCTTCCCGTCTTTTCCATCTCTCCTCCCCCTCCCCTTCTCTCTCACCTGATAGCACTGTTCCCTTTACCTGCAGTGGTACTTCCTGGATGTCCAGACTCCACCTTAGGCTCTGAAAAGCAGTGTTCTCTTCACTTCTTTAGATCTCCCATGATAGAGTCTTGGTCTTTCTGTGCCGAGTTACGTTCGTCCTGGTCAGTATCCCTGCTTGTTCTTCATGGTGCGGCAGGTGTAGGGACCAGCACATGCCCTTGAGTTTTATGTCCTGGGCACAGCCACAGATCCCAGCACACTGAAGTCCCAGTTAACAGCAGGGACTGGGGTTGGGGGACAATCCTCTTAACCTTGTAGTAGAATGCCATAGTCATTGGCTCTCCTCCCTCCCGTGTAGCCTCTCCCTCTAAGTATAATGCCCCACCCTATTGAACTCAGAAGTGACCAAGTGATTTGATTTGCTAATGAGCTATCACTTTGGTCTGAGGTATCACTTTGGGTTGAATTTGTAAGTATGCTTCTCCATCTTTTATTTTCCTCTATCACTCCTACTGACCATGTTCCAAACAGGGGCTACACCCGCAGTGTTGATCTTGGAGTGAAGATGACTTTGAGCACAGTTACAGATGACACATGATGGACATGGAGCTGGAGGGAGAAAGAAACTTCCATTACTTTAAGCTATGGAGATTGTGGGGGCAGTATTCATCATTACAGAATAATTTGACCCATCCTGACTGATACAGACCCCTCTTCCCCTTCTTTGTGAGGGTCCTGTCTTCTTTAGGGTGAACTCTGAATCCTGTGGACATTTGCTTACTCTTGGCCTTTTCATTGAGGCCTTTGTTCGCTGGGCATTATTGTGGCCAGTGGTGAAGGGGATGGGCTTTGGAATGAGAATTCTGGATTCTAGGTTCGGCTCTGACACTTCGTAGCTACAATCTTAAGGACACATCAGCTGACCTCTTGGTGCCTTAGTTTCCCCCTCTGTGGAGATGGGAAGAATGGTACTGTCTACCCCTTGGCTGTGTTGTGAAGATTCGTGAACTCTGGACAGTACTTGTTTTATAGATGTTAGTATTACTAGGAACAGAGATTTATAGATTTATTAGGTTAGGTCGAGTTGTCCTGTAGTAACATGTGACCTCCCAGATCTCAGTGGCCCCCATAGCAATCTAACTTTTTTTTTTTTTGTAATAGCAATCTAACTTTAACCCCAGTCTTTTTAAAAATTTTTTTTTATTTTTTTATTTTTTAAAGATTTTATTTATTTATTTGACACAGAGAGAGAGATTACAAGTAGGCAGAGAGGCAGGCAGAGAGACAAGGAGAG
>LNAC01000050.1:1480262-1500674 GCA_002007465.1 Ailurus styani
GCCTGCCTCTCTGCCTACTTGTGATCTCTCTCTGTCAAATAAATAAATAAAATTAAAAAAAATAAATTAATTTTATTTGTTTGCCAGGGGAGTGGGCCACAAGCAGGGGGAGCGATAGGCAGAGGGAGAAGCAGGCTCCCCGCTGAGCAGGGAGCCTCACGTGGGGCTCGATCCCAGGACCTCATGACCTGAGCCGAAGGCAGACATTTAGCCAACTGAACCACCAGGGCCCCGTATAGTTAAGAGTCTCTTACAGTTTGTTCCTCTCTATCCTTCCCCCCCCACACACACCCCTCTGTGTTCATCTGTTTTGTTTCTTAAATTCCACATGTGAGTGAAATCATATGGTATTTGTCTTTCTCTGATGGCCTTATTTTGCTCAGCATAATACTCTAGCTCCATCCATGTCATTGCAAATGGCAAGATTTCATTCTTTTTGATGGCTGGCTAATATTCCACTGTGTATCTGCATACCACATCTTTTTTATCCATTCATCTGGATATTTTGGAACATATAGAGAGGTAGCGAGCAGAGTAAATATTAGTTGACATTTTCTCCATAATTTTTGACAACAGCTGTAAGAGTGTGGTGGTTGTGGTGATACTCTTTGTTTCAGAGGGAGAAGGTCTGGGCCAGAGGAGTGTGTGGTCTGTGCACAGCCACACTTGTCTTCCACATGGTGGAACCACCAGTTAGACTCGGCTTTCTCTGCCTCTCCAGCTCCAGCACCTTCTAATGTATTGAATAGCCTTCTTGCTCTTACATAAATCGCCATCTAAAAATGTGGGAGCATATCTTCTAACCCTCGGGACCGGGCCTGTATTATTTGATGAATAACTGCTAAAGAATGCTCTCCCTAGATACAGTCTTTGACCCCCAATCCAAACTCCCAGCCCGCAATCTTCTCTTCTCTTCCAGAAATGTAATGTGTTCTTTCACGTGAATAAAGATGAGATTCTGCAAACCCAACCAATAGGTGGATACATACAGCATCCTTACTCTCGAGCCTCTGAGGTCTTTCGAAAATATGTGAAGACAAGCAATGATGGCCGTAATAGTAATTTTTATTGTCATGGTTGAAATGGTTACATAATGGTACAGCAAAAGTGTTGGCAAAGTGCTAGCCTAAGGCTTTCAAACTGGGGTCCAGCTTCCAGCAGTGGATTGACAAACTCGTAGGACACAGAAGCATTTCTGGAACAGCGGTATGAGGTGCTCAGTGGACCTTCTCCCCAGCAAAACATCCAAAGTGACAAAAAGCGCAACCATGTAAAGTCTGGAAATTGTCCTGAGAACATAGAGCAAGCGGAGAAACATTTATTCTAGAAAATCTGAATCTCGATAAGAAAAGCAAGTGTCTGTGGCATTTGTCCTACAGCCTGCTTCCTCCTGTACTCCAGTGGGTGCAGCCAAAACGATGGGCTCTCTCCCCCCAGTTCTCAGTCTGGGACCTCACGTTTCCCAGGCAGGGGCAGGCTACCCGCAGTTCTTAGCATTACAGGCAAGCATGGCCAAGCGGTCTGGGGTCGTCTTCCTCCATGGGCCCCTCCTTGTAGGATAGAAGCTCTGCCCTGGGCACGGGAGGTGGAGAATCAGGAGGGGCCTGTGGCCTTTTCTGCAGTTTGCTCCTTGGGCAGGGGTCCCCCGGCCAGGAGGGGCAAGCTGAGAAAAAAAAAGACAAGATGGGCTGTTGGGTGGCCCTCTCTTTGAGCAGGAGTGTTACTGAGAGCAGTGCCTGCTGACCTCGATCCCAGCTCCGGAGTTTGGCAGATGTCCTGCCCTGGGGAGAGTGGCAGACCTAAGAACTGAGCCCCCCTGGTGCTCCCTCAGGGGCTTGGCTCTGTTTGCAGCAGAGCAGAGGGAAGCTGAAGCTGAAGCTGTGGAAAACAATGAGATTTTGGTGGTGAGCAATCTGGAGGAAGCTGGGAGTTCCATGAGACCAAATGGGCTATGTTCTTTCTCTCTCTCTCTCTTTTTTTTTTAGATTTTTAAAAAAGATTATTTATTTGACAGAGAGAGAGAGAGATAGAGGGAACACAAGCAGGGGGAATGGGAGAGGGAGAAGCAGGCTCCCCACAGAGCAGGGAGCCCGATGCAGGGCTCCATCCCGGGACCCTGGGATCATGACCTGAGCTGGAGGCAGACGCTTAATGACTGAGCCATCCAGGTGCCCCGATTCTTTCTCTTTTTTAGGAAATTCAAATACCCAATAGGAAGGCCAGTTGCCCTAGTATGGACAGTTTTTTTTTTTTTTAAGATTTTATTTATTTATTTGACAGGGAGAGAGACAGCGAGAGAGGGAACACAAGCAGGGGGAGTGGGAGAGGGAGAAGCAGGCTTCCCGCTGAGCACGGAGCCCAATTCGGGGCTCGATCCCGGACCCTTAACGACTGAGCCACCCACACGCCCCCCTAGTATTGACAGTTAAAATACACTTGTCATTGAGGGAACCCAGGCAAACATCTGATCACAAAGCACCACTGCTTAGGTGGTAAGAAGAAACTTTACGGAAAATTGCAATTGTGGAGTCTTTGCCCTGTTCTGAGTTTCAGGAGGGATACACGTTGCAAACCCCTCATTCCTCTTACTGCTTCCGTCTGTAATATCTGCAGTAAGCGGTAACACACTGTGTGCTCAAACGTTACTGTCCCCGTCAGGCCCTATGTCAGGAGCATTCAGGGTGAAGAACATTCTGGTCAAATGTGTCTCCAGTATTTTCAAGTTAAATACCTACTGAATTTCTTATTACAAAAATCTAAATTGTGGACGCTTAGTTCACGGAGTATTTAAGTATGTGGGTTACATCATTTCCCCCTTTTGCACTTTGACCTGCTGCCACTATTCTCAAGATCGGGCGTGTAAGCTAAAAAGTGCCCTCATCACACACCATGGCTTGTGAGCAGACATTGCAAATCGTAAGCAGTTTTCCGGGAAAGAAGCACTTTAAATATTAGGAAAGCCTGAACTCTCTCACCTGACCAGGTTAAGGCATTTTTGTTTGTTTTAAATTTGATGGAGGTGCATAGTCCTATAACAAAGTATGCAGTTCGAAAGCGTACTGAGACTCTCAGAAGTGAGCACAGCCGTGTAACTAGCACCCAGATCAGGAGGCAGAACACCGCCACGTGCGACCATTACACTCCTGTAAACCTTCTAGCCTTCCCGAGACTCTCCCCCGAGGATAACTCGCTCCTGACTTCTAATATCCCAGAATACTTTTCCTACTTCTTGTTTTTTGAATGAACGTCATCACACAGTCTGTACCCTTTCGTGTTTGGCTTCTTTTGATCAACGTTATATCTGGGATTCATTTAAGGTAGTATTTGTACTTCATTTTTCCTCATGGTTTGTTTTTATATGCAAAGACCCCCAAATCGCCAAGATATTCTTGAAGAACAAAGCTGGAGAAATTGTCTTATCAGATATCAAGATCTCTCATCGTGCCGTGCTCATTAAGATAGCGGGATGGGGTGTAAGGACAGACAGGTGGACTGGTGGAGCGGAAGAGAGTCCAGAAATAGGCCCACACGGAGACAGTGGCCTTACTGATAGCAGAGGGGACTGCAGTGTGCTGAGGGAAGGTAGACTTCAGAAAAAGTGACGTCATCGGTTACTGGCCACGGTGTGCACCTGTCGCTTACACAGGGATCGGCAGACCGGAGAGCTAGTGGCAGAGGCCGCTCGAGGCAGTTATTCGTCGTTGATATACCACAGGAATTGACATTTGAACCATTTTGGTCAGGGATTGATGTTATTTAACTAAACCATGGCAACTGAGATTTGTGCAAGGAGCGCCGGTACTTAAAATGGGTGAATTTTCTAAAGCAGTGAATTTTAAAGTATACCTTGATAAAGTGTCAGGTTTTCAAAGCATAGTAGATTATCTATAAATGCCCCTGCCGTTCCCCTGCCAACGGTTTTGCACACATGACATGTTGCTCTACATGATGAGTGAAGCGTTCGGGGCTTTATTTTAAAATACCGGGCAAAGAGATTTAGTAACCTGCCTCTCTCACAAGTGCTCATTGTGGACCCTGTCTTTTCTCTGCAGCTGAAGACTGTTCCGTTTTCTCCTCTAAATCCCCACCAGCCCCTGATGACCAGCAGAAGCTGCATGTACCTATGCTTCTCTCCTTTCTCCAGCCCCTCCTCTACGCGTCCGTCTCAGAATTCCTGCAGAATGAATCCTCAAGGTCACTTTCCTGAGTGCTGCTTGAGGTTTGCTGGTGGATTCGCAGATCATTTCTCCAGTGAAATCCCAAGTGTCCGAGGGCCAGGAATGGGTTTTATGCATCAGCTGTGCACCAAGCAAATCCCATAGCCAAGTCTGATGTCCTTATGATGGGATTGGTTTGGACATAAGGGGGTGGAATTCTGAAATCATGGACCGCGTTTTTTTTTGTCTACTGCTGAATCCACAGTGCTTAACAGAGAACCTAGCACTTAGAAATTTCTAATAAGTATTTGTATGTAGTTGGGAAACCTGACATTCAGGTTTATTTCATATACAATCTCTTTAATCACTGACTCATATTTCCTACGTTTCCTACGTTGGCAAGCCCTCCAGACCATGTGACTTTTTATGTCTATCAGTCTTGTTTTGTACTAAGAAAAGACAGGAAGATCATTTCCACTTGGTCACAGAGACTGTTAAGTCCAACTAGACCTGAGCTGTGGACCATATGTATCTCTGTGACTGTCGATTGCTTAGGTTATTCAGTAGGAAGGGAAGGCGAAGGTCACTGAAGCTGTTTTCAGCACACAGTGCTTACTTGAAAGGTTCCTGTCTCCCATGTAGTAGAAGATGGCTTTGTTATGGATTTTGTGGATTGCAGTAGAAGATGGAATGTGCAGAAATGACTGTAAAGGAATTACTGGTGAGGAACAAGTTGTGTCATACATGTATTGTTAGTTAGATGTGGCATTAAGACACTCTGTCCTGGGGGCGCCTGGGTGGCTTAGTCGTTAAGCGTCTGCCTTCGGCTCAGGGCATGATCCCAGGGTCCTGGGATCGAGCCCGGCATCGGGCTCCCTACTTGGTGGGAGGCCTGCTTCTCCCTCTCTCATTCCATTCCCCCTGCTTCTGTTCCCTCTCTCGCTCTGTCTCTCTCTGTCAAATAAATGGATAAAATCTTAAAAGAAAAAAAAAGACACTCTGTCCTAGGACAAGGCAGAACTGCCCAGCAGCCCCACGTAGGGCTTCTCCAGCAGAACCAAAGCCAGAAATCTATCCCTGTGCCTCCTGCCTTCTGGCCTTCTCCTGTCAGCAAGTCCTCGGCCAACCTGTGCTTCAGATCTTCCTGGACTTATGTGTAGAGAATCACTTCCATCCAGGGGATCCTGGCCCTGGGCATTGGGAGCAGCAGTATTCTGCTCAGAGATGCTGGTTTGGAAACACAGAAGGTCACCAGAGCGAAGGCGGCTCCCGGCCCTTATGTGCGAGGACAGAGGAAACAGAGACCTCAGGCACATTCCCCAGCCTACCCCAGGACAGTCAGCAAGAACTAGAGAAGGCCCCATGGTGGTAGAAACAGAGCCCTCCTCAGCCCAAAGGCTAAACCCTGTGCAAACAGGGGAGAGAGAGAAGCCTCAAGACCGGGGTCACTCAGCCGTACAGAACGTGCACTAGAGGGTAGCCTGAAATCAGACTTTGTTACAGAGCAGACGACTCACTTACAGGAGAGACCCTACGTTTGCAGGGAGTGCGGGCGAGGCTTCAGCGAGAAGTCATACTTCATCAGACACCAGAGGACACACTCAGGGGAGAAACCCTACGTATGCCCGGAGTGTGGACGAGCCTTTGGTGATAAGTCAGCCCTCAGCAAACACCAGAGGACACACTCAGACGAAAAGCCTTATGTTTGTGCAGAGTGTGGTCTCACCAGAGGACACACTCCGGGGAGAAGTATTATGTTTTCAGGGAGTGTGGGTGAGGCTTTAGCCATAAGGCAAATCTTCTCAGACATCAGAGGATACAGTGAGGCGAGAAGCCTTCAGTGTGTGGGGATCCTGGGCAAGACTTGGGTGATCAGCCAGACCCCACGGTGCCCCAGAGAGCCAGAGGGGGAGGAGTCCCTATCCATGCGTGGGGTGTGAGTAGAGCTTCAGAGACGTGTTGGGCCTCATCAGGCTTCGAGGCACATTCAGGAAAGGAGCCTCATCTGTGTGGAACGTGGGTGACTTGGTAGCCAAAAGTCAACCCTTACGGCACCAAAAGGATGCACTTAGGTGGGAAGTGCTGTGTCTGAAGCAGGGACGGTGGGTGGGGCCTTAGCAATCCATCCGCATTTACCGGACATCCTGTGGTGGACTTGGGAGACGCGTGGTGGGTTCAGAGGGTACTGGTAGACCTCAGGGAGCTTAAGAACAGGCGGACAGGCCAGCATGAGGTGCGCCCTCAGGGAGTTGCTGGCTGCTTGCCAGGAGTCTGGGCTCAGCCAGCCTTCTTCATGCACCGTAAGGATAATCAGTATGTGGGCACCCTGGGGAGCTCTGCCCACAGAACTCTTTCAGGGCGGGCACCCCGGCTGCTCCAGATGACTGCTACTGGTGGCTTCACAGAGGCCTTCCTCACTAGGACTTGTAGACACAGGGACCTGCCCCTTCCCAATGGGCAGCTTCTGGCCAGTGACCGAATGATCTGGGGAGAACAAAACCTCCATGTTTGACCCAGTGGGACAACTCCAGTGGGACAGATCCAGAGTTCCCCATCGGACTGAATGACTTCTTGGTTGCAAACATGTTGCAGGCCATCTTCCTCAGCCGGGTCCTGCCCTCATTCCCCGGTAGACCACTCAACTCTCCATTTCATTGTCTCTGGGGAATCCACTCTGAGACGACTTACGAGTACAGGGGATATGGGCAGGGTTTTGGCCATAAGTCACCCCTCAGCAAACCCCAGAGTATACAGAACGGAAGCTCTGCATACGCGGGGAGGATGTGCTAGGGCTTAGGAAAAGTGTGTCTTAGCATCCATGAGCTTTTTTGGGAGAAGCTTTCCAAGGGCAGAAAGGGAGGCTTTAGCAGGACGTGAAGCCTCATCTGGCACCAGAGGACACACTCAGGGAGGGCTCATGGCTGCAGCTTTATCCTGCCGTCTTCCTGACAGACTTCAGGGGACAGAGACTTGTTGGCACAGACCACTCTGCCTCATTCACCTCTGAGGGGACTTCAGAAGTCTTGACGGCAGGGAAGATGGCACTCTCAACTACAGAGACCTGGGTTTCCCCCTTTTTGTAACCAGGTGGAGTAAAAATGTAGAAGCCTTTCTTGAAGTAATCCAGGAATGGTCTAGTTGTGTCATTCGTAACACCAATTCTTTCCCAGTTTCTCTTGTTCTTTTGTCTAGTAAAATCTTTTTTGATAAGCACAGGCTGTGTACCTTTCTGGAAAGGAATTCAAATCCACAACCTGGATTTCCTACATGAATTCAAGCCTTGAGAAACAAGAAGTCCCAAATCAATTGAATAGATTTATAGAGGAATCTGAGCCTCTACGTGGGGAGGACAACCCAGGTTCTGGAGACACGCCAGCTGAAGGGAGTTCCTTCCCGGGTCCCTGGACGCCGGAGGACTACTGCCTCTTCTAACTGATCTCCTTTTGGCTTCAGTTTCCTTCCTTCTCTCCAGTCTCTCTTCAGGTCTCTGCTGAATTTCTCTCCACCCCCTGGAAGCACTCCGTTCCTTGGTGGTCTGTCGTGTTCTCTGGTTGCATGGACGCTTTAGCGACACTCCCTCTGCAGCCTTCCAGAATCTAGCAACAGGTCCGTTAACCATGCCCAAACTGTTCTCCAGCCACGAATCACTGCTTTGGGCTTCTTAAGACCCATAAACACGGCTCGGACACCATGCCCTCTCAGCCCTCCTTTCTTTTGGGTCCAGTCCTGCTAGTGACCTCGTCCACCATCCCTCTACTCACTGGTCCTAGACAACCTAGCTGTACACCTGCCCTTGTTCATCGACAGTGAGACTCCTCGCATCACCTTTTTCCTCATGGATATGTAATATAACACCATGCTATGTTGTTTTTATTCTTTCCTAATATGCATGATATGTATAAAGGATAAAAATCTATGTTCTCCTTATATAAAGATGATTTTTATCTAGCCCTGTACCCTAGTCATTAATTTTAATCTAGAAATTGTTTTGGAGACTAGCCAAGCACGCACTTAGTCTTAAATTAAAGAGAAGTTTGGGACAAGTTGCAATATGATATTCTAGAATCCTAAAAAAAAAAAAAAAAAAAAAAAAAAAAAGAAGAGAAAAAAAGAAACCAGATTCCTAGAGTTACCAGTGTTCTAAAGATAAAGGCATTCCCTCTCTGTCTGAATGTTGGGGCAACAGCTGAGGATCGGAAGATCTCGCAAAGTCAAGTTATACACACGGACAGGCTTTGCCCGGCTGGTGTAGATCACCGGGGGGAGTCCCAGCTTACCCTGCCAACCAGGCTCCGAGGCAGAGCTGACTTCATAAAAATCCTTGCCGCTGCTACTCATCAGTTCTTTTTCCAAATTACCGCTTCCTCTGAGAACTAGAAAGCTCTTCGGCCAGTGTGGTTTTCTCCCCATGCTAAGTGCCTGCAGGACACGGCTTTCTCCAACTGACTGGCCACCATGTTTTCTCTGTTTCTCCACTCAGGCACTGGTGGCTTAATCAAGAGCCCAAAGTCCCAGCCCAGGTCACTTCTGTACCCTCCATGCAAACCCATGGACACACACCCTAGGGCCCCATTGGGCTGGCTGGCAGGCAGATCACTTGACCTTGATCCTGTGTAGCTGGTTGCTGGTTGCTGCTCTGCAGACCTTCTCCTTAGTTCTGCATGTATGGGCCACTGCCCCAACAGCCATTCTTAGCTTCCCTAGCTTGAACTTCGTACTGAGCACTAGGTGCTGGCAGCACTCCAGCGTCCATTTCCAAGGGCACTTAGGGCAGTCCCTTGACCTCTGCTCACCAGTTCATCAGTGGTGCCCCAGAGGTCTGTTTGCTGCAGCCCTTTGGATGTAGACACTATGCAGTCCATGCTTTGTGTCAACGTCACCCTGGCTCCCTGTGCACATCCAATTTCCTCTGTGATCCTGCCTCCCAGCTTTGGCTTGCCTGATGACTGTATACCGGCTCTGGCCCATGCAGAGGCCTCCCCCTGTAACTTCTCCACCATCCTGTGGACCAGAACCACATCTTCTCCCGTGAAGGCTGAACCCCAGTCTTAGGGAGGCAGCTCTCCTTCCATGTTTATCCGTCTGAGCACTCTCCCCCAGCTGAGGGTTTTCTCTCAATATTTACAGTTACTCTCCTACCATTGCATACTCATTCTTCATGCTAAGTTTCCCGTTGATATTACTCTGTGGTTTCTGTCTCCTTGTTGGACCCAGATTGATACAGATGTGAATGTGCATGTGTATAACTTTTGTATGAGGTCAAAGACATGAACTCTGTACCTGCATTTATTCAGTGAATCCAGTGATAAGCCAAAGAAATGGTGCAAGCCAAAGTTATTGATAATACTAACTGGGGCTATGGCCTTGAACCCAGACACAGAAATACAATGGTTTGGACTCTGGGATAGTAAACTATAGATGCAAAGGCCAAATTTGGGCTGCCACCTGTTTAGGTAAGACCTGTGGAGTAAGAATGACTTTTATATTTTAGATGGTTGGAAAAGAATCAAAAGAACAGTGTCTGTAAAGTTTTATTATAACAGCCATGTATTTGTTATGTTCTCTCGAGCTGCTTTCATCCTATCATGGTTGAACTGAGTCATTGCAACAGAGACCATGTGGCCCACAAACCCTAAAGTGCTATCTGAGCTGACCGTTAACAGGAAAATTTTGCCAGGCCTTGATCTAGACTGAACCTCAGGAACACTTTACCAAACAAAGGGCAGATGAATTCATGGCCCACTTTTTCTTATTTGTGGAAATTGACAAGCTGATGGTGGCTAGAAGAGCATGGTAGTAGTGGAGCAGGTGACAACGGTCAGATTCAAGACATTTTGTAGGTAAGGTCCACAGGATTTGCTGCTGATGGATGAATGATGAGATGAGAGAGGAAGAGAGGAATTGAAGATGCTTCCAAGTTTGTCATTTTGCTTTTTTGTTTTTTTTAACCCAAGAAAGTCCCAAGATGGGGAACACTGGTAAGAAGTGGGTTTGGGAAGAAGAGTGAATACAATCAATAATCCAATTTTCATCATGTTCTATTTAGTATACCTATTAGACCTCCAGGTCAAGCCAGCAGCTGGAGATAAAAGGCCACGACTTAAAGGAGGAGCCCAGAGCGCCTGGGTGGCTCAGTGGGTTAAAGCCTCTGCCTTTGGCTCAGGTCATGATCTCAGGGTCCTGGGATCGAGGCCCGTATCGGGCTCCCTGCTCAGTGGGGAGCCTGCTTCCTCCTTTCTCTCTGCCTGCTTCTCTGCCTACTTGTGATCTGATCTGTGTCAAATAAATAAAATCTTTAAAAAAAATAATAAAGGAGGAGCCCAGCGTTAGAGGAATGAATTTGAAATTCCTGAGCATCTAGGTAGTAGTCACAAGTCCGAGGACTGGGTGGGATTGGTTGATTGACTCATTCATTCATCAAATACGTTTTGAGCCCTTGTTTTGTGCTAAGCAGTGTTCTAGGCATTGCTGTAACGAAAAATACACAAAGGAAAGTTTACACCTTCAGAATTTCCATTTTAATGGGGAGGAATAACAAAATAACAACTATACAGTGTATTAGGGATCAATGGTAAGGAGAAAAATGAAGCAGGCATGGGTGGGAAGGTTGGTTTTAACCAGGATGGCCAGCCAAGTCCTGGGTGGGAAAATGTTTGAGTTTAAGTCCTGCAAAGTGAGGGCAAGAATCGTGCACATAGCTGGACAATTAGCATTCCAGGCAGAGGCTACAGCAAATGCAAAGGTGCTAAGGCAGGAGCACGACAAGCTAGTTCGCGGAAAAGCAAGGACAGCGGCTGCAGGAGAGCCAGGGGAGAGTGGTGGGAGATGATGACCTAGAGGGTGGGGGACGGGAAGGAAGGTGTGGAGGAGCAGCTCGGGAATGAACTGAAACTAGGAAGGTGACCAAACATCTCAGGGAAAGTTCAGTTTGACGTTAGCCCCGCCCCAAAGTCCCCGCGGGCTCTAGGCTCACAGCTCCGAGTTTTGGCCGGAACTCAAGAGCCGACGCCGGACCGGAAGTAGCTTTTACCCGACCCCATTTTATCCGCGGCCGCACTTCCGGCAGCGGCGGCGGGAAGCGGAGTACGGGCGGGTGTCAAGGCCTCGGCCGAAGGGAATCCGGCGGGAATCGGAGCCATCAGAACCGCCACCATGGTGAGAAGGCACGGGCTGGAGGCACGGGAACTCCCGAGTCTGTCGTGGAGTGCGGACCGCGACTGAGGTGGGGGGGAGGTCGTGGGTTGGCCGCTCATGGCGGCGAAGGCCCGGGCCGCGGCCGCCCCGTCTGGGCAGCGGAGACCGGGACCTTGGCCCTTCGGCGGGTGGGGGAGGGGAAGGCTGGAACCGAGGGAAGGAGGCCGGGGTCACTTGGTGGTGGCGAGGATAGATCCGCGGCTCTTCATGCCGCCGTAGCCCCACTGCTTGGGATCCTGCAGGCACGGAGTCAACTTTTGCAGAATAAACGCGTGTTGGGGGGCTCGGAGCAGGCATTAGAGCCTTGGGAGGACTTGTGAAACGGGGTGAGGGTCTGAGGTGGAGTTGCGGAAAGAGGTGGGAGGACTTGTGGCCGAAACCGGGGAGTGTGCTTGGGTCCAGTAGATGGGGGGAGGGAAGGGGAGGGTGGACGAGAATGTTTGGAGGAAGAGTTCAACTCATTTGTTGAGCGTGTCGGTGTGTTTGAGTATGTCTGACTTTCAGGCACTGGGGCTACGTAAAGAAATGCTTCCTTCCTTCACCCAGTTCACTTTCTGGTTGGGGACACACATACTGTACTCCGGAGTGGTAATTAAGCATTACGTAAAAGTAACGGCGAGGGAGGGGCGGGGCCAGAACGCTCTCTGGGGTAGAGGGTTCCTGAGCAGAGTCCTCAGATTGTTAGAGGTGTCTCCCCAGGGAAGATGGAAGGGAATGTTACAGATGGGAAGGACTACAAGACTAGCAAAGCGTGAAGGGTAGCACGGTTGAAAGTTTCTGGAGGGGGAAGGTATGAAGGGGTGGAAGGAGAGCTGGGAAGAATTGGCAGAAACCTGGTTTCTAAAGGCTTCATGTGCTGCCTAATCCTGCTGGCGATGAGGCACGCCACTGAAGGATCTAGCCAGCAAAACGACATGAACTTAATTGTGTTTAGAAGGAGCACTCTGTTCTGTAGCGTTGGGTAAACTGAAAGCAGGGAATTGTTTGTGGGATTGGCTAGAAGAGTAGACACTGGATTCATCTGTCCAGGTTCCAACCCAGCTTCCTGGCTGTAAGCTCTCCTGGCCTCAGCGGCTGCATCTGTAAAATAGGAACAACAGTTAGCCTGATTTCTAGCATTAAATGAGATCTCTAGTGCTTGTAATGGTGCCTGGTGCACAGGGAGCACCCAGGAAGACTAGCTATGACAAGGCGGATGGACCAGTAAATGTTGCCATAAAGGGTCACGTCTGTGTGGCCAGAAGCTGTGTGATTACAAGCGGGTTAACATGGGCATTTGAGGGAGAGTGAACCACATATCTTGTGTCTCTAGGGTGTGAGTCAAGGTTCTGATCCACACATTGGTAGGTTCAAAAACCTGTTCTTGTCCAAGCTCACAGAGATGAACAGCAAGGCACAGAGAAGGCTCTTGGATGACTTATAACCGGCCCACACCTATCACCCTGACGGGAGGCTGATTAGACAAGTCAAATGCCAGGTTGTTTATTTCTGGAGAGAGAGAACTGCCAAAGGCGCCTGACAACTTGTATTGTGAGGTCTAGTCAGTCTCCCTTTTAGCTAAGTTACATTGGAAGCCAGGCTACAAAGCAGGAAAGTTTGTTGGATTGATAAAGAAGTATAGCAAGTTATATTAATATGTTCTTTTTTTCTTTAAAGATTTATTTATTTATTTGACAGAGAGAGATCACAAGTAGGCAGAGAGGCAGGCAGAGAGAGAGGAGGAAGCAGGCTCCCTGCTGAGCAGGGAGCCCGATGCAGGCCTTGATGCTGGCCTCGATCCCAGGACCCTGAAATCGAGACCTGAGCTGAAGGCAGAGGCTTTATTTATTTATTTATTTATTTTTATTTATTTATTTCACAGAGGGAGAGAGATCACAAGGAGGCAGAGAGGCAGGCAGAGAGAGAGGGGGAAGCAGGCTCCCCGCCGAGCAGGGAGCCCGATGCGGGCCTCGATCCCAGGACCCTGAGATCATGACCTGAGCCGAAAGCAGAGGCTTTAACCCACTGAGCCACCCAGGCGCCCACAAGTTATATATGTTCTTAAAGACCATTATGAGTTCAAACTGATGAGTGCCCTGGCCACCAGAAAGTTTCCCTATGCAAAGGTAGTCTTGGAGGCACACTAACGTTTTTAGTTTAGGGATTCCATTCTCTTTGCCTCCAAGCTGATCAGCTCCCTCCTTTGTGTTGACAAATTCTCATTGATTGGATCTTTAATGCCAGTCATTCCACCTCCTCTTTCACCCAGTCTTTTAAATGGGCTGAGGGTGTCATAGCACTAGTCACCTGTAATCTGCACAGTGGCAGATGGGTCATCTGGTATGGGGGCGTTGGATTAGTTTGGAGACACTTTACACCCTCATCCCTGAAACTGACACGGCACAGGCACAGGCAGTTGTAATATGAAAAAGACGATTTTAAGGGAAGGAGAATAACCGTTGTGGGCAGAGGTCAGGACAGCTGTATGCAGGGTGATGTGGGGAGAATTCTTGGGGAAGAGCTGTGGCCAGAAGCCAGAGCTGAGATTCTACTTAGAAAGATAGATAGCCACGTGGAACAGGCTCCAGCTGGGCTTTAGGAAGGAACCAGGGATACAGAGGTCCGAAAGAGCTGGACTCATCCTGCTGATTTCTCCTTGCAGACCGTGGGCAAGAGCAGCAAGATGCTGCAGCACATCGACTATAGGATGAGGTGCATCCTGCAAGACGGCCGCATCTTCATTGGCACCTTCAAGGCTTTTGACAAGCATATGAATTTGATCCTCTGTGACTGTGATGAGTTCAGGAAGATCAAGTGAGAAGTGGGCTGTGTGGGGGTGGGATGTGAGTTTCCAGGGAAGTCGATTGGGTGGGTGGGCCAAGCAACAGGTGGTGATGTAGCTAGCTGGTTCCTTGGTTTGCTCTCCTCTGTTGGAGGGCAGATTTAAATGGGGACAGCGGACTCTAAGAACTCTCCTTCCTTAGTAGCCCGGCAAGTCTTGCTCTCTAGTCTAGCTGAGTGCAAGTTGTCAGGAGGGCTGCTAGACTTTTTGTTTCTCTGACTTTGTCTGCCCCTGGGTACTGGGGTAAAGGGCTCTCATGTTCTCCCCACAGGTGTGTAAGGGGGGAGAGCTTGATTTTCTGGCCTCATTGCCTATTTGTAAAGCTGTAGCCTAAAGGGCTCTCCCAATGCAGCCTGGTCTGAAACTGCTTTAAGAAGCCTCTGACCCTCTTCAGGGTAAGTGCTCAGCTTCCCGTGTGGGTTTGGGGCCAGTGATTTTTGTTGGCATTTATAGACACAGTTGGAGATAATTCCTACTTTTCTACAATTCCATATGTAATTGGATCACTCCCTTGTCTTAAAACTCACAGATCTTAAAGCTTCTGGCCTGTTAAAAAATGTGGGCTATAGCTTTCCGTGCGTATTACATTCAAGGCATCCTGAGGCCCAAAGAGGTTATGTGAATTCCATGATCATTCAACTCTTTTGCCACGTGCAGTGGTCCATGTTATGTTGTTGGCGGCTCTGAATTCCTTCTGATTCCCTTGAGGGCTGTTGTTTTCTTTTTGTGGCAAGAGGTCAAGAATATGGTAGGGATGGCTGAGTACCAGGGACACATTTAAGAGGGGCCAGCCGATCAGGGCAGAATTATACCAAATGGTTCTCCCCTGTTTTTTTTTTTTTTTTTTTTTTTTAAAAAAAAATACTCTGGTAATTTAAAAATGTTTATTGGGAAATATGTTTTAAAAATACATAAAAGTATATGAAGAAAGATTTAAATACCCAGAAGGGTTTTTGTGGGTATATGTGGTTCTTTGGATTGTTTTTTGGTTTTGTTTTTTTTGAAAGAGCAACACATGCTTTTATTTAAAAAAAATATAGATAAGGAAAAAGGAAACAATGTCCATTCATAAAAAACTGCTTTTAATATAAAAACCATTAAAAGGAAACCTTTAAGTTTTTAAAAATTAGAGCATTTTGTCTTTCCTTTATTTTTAGGATATTAGTTTTGACTTTTTTTTCCCCCTTCCCCTGTCTTGCTGCAGTTATTTTATTTCCCAGGTTAAATTTCCAGTTGACCCTCAAACAACCCAGGGGTTGGGGCACTGACCCCACGCAGTTGAAAATCCACGTATGACTTTTGACTTCCCCCAGACTGAACTACTAATAGCCTGCTGTTGTCTGGAGGCCTTACCAATGACCTAAACAGAGGAACATGCATTTTATATGTGACATGTTTTAATATACTGTATTCTTACAATAAAATAAGATAGAGAAAAGTTCTTAAAATCACAAGGAAGAGAAAATACATTTGCAGTACCGCATTAGAAAAAAATTCCCATGCAAATGGCCCCCACAGTTCAAACCCATGTTGTTCAAGGCTCAGCTATATATTTTGTTCTTCCTTTTGTAGTAGTTACATTGGGAATGGCTGTTTTTGTGCTTTGAGGATAGAGGTGTAGTATCTATATAGTTATTCCTTCATTGTTTCTGTTTCTCCGTTGAGCTGAGGGCTGTAGTGCATCGTTCTGTAGGGCTGACTTGGTAGTGGAAGGGTGCTACTTGCAAGAGGGCTGAATGGAGTTCGGTGGACTTGAGTTGTTCGGGCTGCCTCCTCACGCTGACAAGGCCTTAAGCTGAAGGGAGGGAGTAGGGTAATGCCAAAGAAGACTGGACCGAGGAAAGGCCTTCCCGATGGTTATGGAATAGCATTCGAGCCACGGCTGGGCTTTCTTACCTCTTGTCCTGTCTTTTGGTCAGCGCATCCCCTTGGTGTGGAAGACAACCACTAAGTGGTAATGAGTTCAGCCTGTGAAGACTGTCCAGAGGAGCTTAGAGAAATTTGTACCATTTGTTGGGAGATATAGCGTAAAACAAATCTTGGAGGCCCCTAGACAGGTGTTCGGGAGCATTACCCTTTTTCTAATGCTTGCTTGTTTCTTTTCCTTAACCCGTCCTCAGGCCAAAGAACTCAAAACAAGCAGAAAGAGAAGAGAAGCGAGTCCTCGGTCTGGTGCTGCTGCGGGGGGAGAACCTGGTCTCAATGACAGTAGAGGGACCTCCTCCCAAAGACGTAAGTCAGTGCAGAGGGCCAGTATAAGGTGGGGGAGCCCTGCTGTGAGCCAGGCTCTGTGTTAGGTTCTCTGCATTTCACCACATTACTCATAGGCATTCTCTGATCTCTGTCCTCCTTTTACAGATAATAGAATCTCACTCAAAGAGGTTTCTCCACAAGTAGGAAGTAGAGATGGGGAAGCAGTATGGGAGGGTTTCCAACTTTAAAGCCCTCCCTTTTTCTTCAGCTGATGTACACAGTGAGTCCAGAGAAAAGGCACCTAATGCCATCCGGCCACTTCTTTATGTGATGGCATTCTAGCTGGACTTTAAAAAGTCTTAATTGCAAGGGGCTCCTGGGTGGCTCAGTTGGTCAAGCACCAACTCTTGATTTCAGCCAGTCATGAACTCAGGGTTGTGAGATTGAGCTCCACATCAGGCTCCATGCTCAGCTGGGAGTCTGTTTGAAATTCCTTCTGTCATCCCTGCGTGCCCACCCCTGTACCCCCCACCCCCGCTCACATGTGCTCGCTCTCTCTCTCAGAATAAATAAATCTCTGTAAAAGGAGTGGGGGAGCTCTGTTAAGAAAGGATCAAGAAACCAAAGGGCTCATGAACATTAATTGAAAATGCTGGATTATGGGGTGGTGCCTGGGTGGCTCAGTCAGTTGAGCTGTCGACTCTCGATTTTGTCTCAGGTCATGATCTCTGGGTCCTAGGAGCCCACCCTGTGTTGGGCTCCACACTTACTGGGGAGTCTGCTTGAGGATTCCCTCTCCCTCTTCCCCTCTCACTCACGAGCACTCTCAAATTAAAAAGTCCTAAATCCAAACAGTAGACTGTATATATTTTATACAGTTAGAGAATAGTAGTTAACATTTATTAAGCATCTGCTGTATGCCAAGCGCTTTAATATTTTAGTTACTCCTTATAAACAGTTGCTTGAGATAAATTATTCCCACATAATAGATTTAAAAAAAAAAACTGGGGTTTAGTAACATACCTGAGTGGAGCACCCTTCTACTACCAAGTCAGCCCTACAGAACGATGCACTACAGCCCTCAGCTCAACGGAGAAACAGAAACAATGAAGGAATAACTATATAGAGACTACCACATACCTAGCTGATAAGTGGTAAAGCTGGCATTTGATTCCAGGCAGTCTTGGTTCCATAGACACCAGCCTGCATTTAGAAATTGAACAGACTTTCAGATCATCTAACCAGTTTTTCGTATATTTTCATTTTAAGACATTGTCATCAAAGGAATAATCTTCCTTAAATTTTTACTTTTGTCCACATATATCTGTTTTTTTTGTATTTAACGCATAGTATGTATGTAATACTTTCTTCTGCTTTTTCACTTAATATTGTAAACATTTTTCTGGTTGCGGTATACTTTTTAAGTCATGTTAAAAATAGTCTCTTAAGTGAGGATGGAGTAGTTATCCTAGTCATTTCCTTCTTTTTGGACTTTTACATTGAAGCCTTTCCAATTATAAATGTCTGCAAGGGATTTACCATATTTTTTGGTTAAAGCATATGTCTATATTTATAACTCTACCATATTTTTTGGTTAAAGCATATGTCTATATTTATAACTCTTGGATCTGTTTCTAGTAGAAGTCACTGCTCTTATATAAATCATTCGTAAGTCTTCACGACCACAGCTGGTTTTGTCATAACCTCATCATTAACAGATGAGGAAATAGTTCCAGAACTGTGGGATTCCTTGCCCACTGTCACCTACCAGGTGAGAATCAGAGCTGGGACCTCATTTCTCTTCAGTGCCAGGTCAAGTACTCTTCTCTGCTGTACCCTTCTGAATGGAGCCCTGGCCCTTTGTTGGTTTAATTTTCATAGGAATGCACATAGGTTGAGTTGTGTGTTATTGCTAGACTTCCTCTTCAGTTCTAGCCTGCTGTAGGGGTGACAGCTAGACACACAACCTTGGGTGGAAGAGGAATGGTGTTAACTCATGGGTGTTTTGCTCCCCCATAAATCTTAGGGGCTCTCTTGGCAGTGGTATTTCAAAGTGTACTTCTGATTCTCTAGGCCCCCAGTATTTTAGCGTATTTCTTTATATTTTAGACTGGCATTGCCCGAGTGCCACTTGCTGGAGCTGCCGGGGGCCCAGGGATCGGCAGGGCTGCCGGCAGAGGAATCCCAGCTGGTGTTCCGATGCCACAGGCTCCTGCGGGACTTGCAGGGCCAGTCCGAGGTGTTGGTGGGCCATCCCAGCAGGTAAGGAGTTGGGGAAGGGCACCAGCTTCTGGTTAAAATGAAGGATAGAGAGAGGGCCCACAGTTTGGGAAGAGTCCAGAAGGACCGACCTCTGACTGTTAGGCTGTCAGCATTTCATTGTGCTTTGTGTGTAGTCCCAGTATCAAATGAGAAAGAAAACTTAAAATTGTAAATTATTTTGTTGCTGTTGAAGTAAAGAGATGCATAGAAGGTATTTTAGCTTACTGTCCTGGGGCAGAATGTTTCCATGACAGCACAGGAGCTGTGCTCTCTTAACAGCCTGTTAGCATTTGTATTGACTGTGTGGAGGCCGTCTCTCATTAGGAGTGGGCCTCTTTAACTTGGGTCTGGAAGATGGGAATGAGCATGCAGTCTTGGTCTTCTCTGGCAGGTAGTTTCAGACAGCCTGGTCCTGTAAGCTGCAGCTCTAGCTTAGGGGGTGGGGTGTGTGCTCAGTCTTAACTAAGAGTAGGATGCTGCGTTGTCCTGTGCTTTTCTGCCTGACTTGGTTCCTGTGTCCTCTTAGGTGATGACCCCACAAGGAAGAGGTACTGTGGCCGCTGCTGCAGCAGCTGCCACCGCCAGCATTGCGGGGGCCCCGACCCAGTACCCGCCCGGCCGTGGGGGTCCTCCCCCACCTATGGGCCGGGGGGCACCACCTCCAGGTGAGGAGCCCGTAAGGAGACCATAGCCACCTGATGGGAGCTGCCTGAGCTGGATTCATGATGAGACATAACGTTGACTGAAACTGATGAGGAGTTTGTGTAATTAAGCAGGATTACTCTGAGATCCAGCCTGGCTGACTGACCATGGAACTAGCTGGACAAGAGCCATAGGGAACCCTGCTTCTTTGGCTCAAGGCCCAGTTTCTTAGGAGAGACTGGGAGGGTGGAATGGTCCATCTGTCTTAACTTGATGGACAGCTTTGTTATGTTTCCTGCTACCTTTTCAAGACAGACACTTGAGCTGTATACTTGGGGCTTTTCTCTTGTAGGCATGATGGGCCCACCACCTGGCATGAGGCCTCCCATGGGTCCCCCAATGGGGATCCCCCCTGGAAGAGGAACTCCGATGGGTATGCCCCCACCGGGGATGCGGCCCCCTCCCCCAGGCATGCGAGGTAAGTGCCAACAGCAGTGACCTTACTTCCTTAGAGCATGTTGGGATAGGAAATGGAGGGAAGGTTTGATTTTGACCATACCCTCTGGGCTTCTAGGCCTTAAGCCTAGGGAAGCGAACTCTTAGAGGGCAACTTCATCCACAAAGGAAAGAGGGAAAAAGCATTTCTTAAAATCAGCCTTCCCTCCATCTTAGAGCAGTTAGAGTGGTCCTACACCCAGGGTACTTCTCAGTGTCCAAGCAGTGTTCTCAGGGCACTGTGAAATAATACATTCTGAAAGTCCTCAACAAAGGTCCCAGGATTGCCTTATGGCCTTGGGTTTGATAATGTCTATTAATTAAGAGGGAGCTCTGGGCTTTGCTCTACTATTTATTTTTATATATATCTATTTAAATCCAGTATGAGTAATGCTGACATAGATTAACCTTCTCATTTTATAGCTAAGGAAATGGGCCCCGAGAGCTTAGTGTCCAGCCTCCCAGATTGGTGTTCTTTGCACCAAGCCATAGTGGGTGATCCCTGTGTCTCTAGTTTGGGTTTTTCGTTTATGGGTTTTATAAGCATAGGAACCCATACCTACCACAGAAGTCCCTAGTTAGTGTATATGTTATGTCCCTCTGATTACTTGGTGACTTTTGGGGGGTGGTGTGTGTGTGGAGGCGGGG
>LNAC01000050.1:1500895-1521723 GCA_002007465.1 Ailurus styani
GGGGCTGGGGCTGGGGATTTGAGTTGAAGATCAGGAACTGACTAAACTTCTTACTCTTACTACTTCAGGCCTTCTTTGACCCTTGGCCACAGAGTTCTGGAAGTAGCTCCACAGAGGCGTGGGCCCGATTTCCACAGACCTTTTCGTTTGTTTTGCCGTTGTTCTCGGAGTCTCACGGGATTATCTGGTTTTCCTTTCAGGGCCCCCTCCCCCGGAAATGCACCCACCAAGGCCCTAGACTCATCTTGGCCCTCCTCAGATCCTTGCCTGTTTCCCGTAAGGCTGTACATAGTCCTTTTACTTCCTTGTGGCCTGTGAAACTAGTTTATAATAAACTCTTAAGAATATTTAAGTGTACCTGGTGTGTCTTTGATTTTAGGAAATGGGATGCTTAATAGAGTTAAGAAAGGTTGCCTTGGAAGAGTTAGTGCTAATCTCAGCTGCTTCCCTTATAAAATATTTTACTACACATTTGTAGAGATGCACAACTTCATACTGAGAATTCACAAAATTGAACTATGAGACATTTTCACATATCAAACTGGCAAAAATTAGTTTGTTGAAGTAAACACTCATGCAGTGTTGGTGATGGTTGTGAATTAGCCAATCTTTGGAAGGCGGCAGTCATCTTGATAGCCTCTTGTGCAGTACTTGAGATTATATTCATTTCATATGATAAAGTAGGAGGCAGATACTAAAAATGAAAACCAATCCCACTGGGAGAGGAACAGTTTTGGTATAACTTTCTCCCAGCATCACACACATGCATATAATCTAACCTTCGAGTTGGGGGTCTCCATGATTTCTTCCATCTAAAGTCTACATTCAGCGGATAAGATGGTCACTGAGCAGTACTCGAGTACTTAGTATATCAAGCTTCAAGGGTACAGAATCTCTAGTGGATGCTATTCTGAAGATGCTGTCAGGGGCGAGACAATTCTAAAAGCAAAGGAGACCTTGAAAAAGTGTACTATTGGGGTGTTAAGAATTTCTTCAGGAGTGGAAGGGTGGTTCAACATAATGGAATACCCATTATGGAAGGAAAAAGCCACAGGATAGTTTAAATAGATGCAGACAAGACATTTGATGAAGTTCTGATACCCTTCATGATTAAAAGCAGCACATTAGGAATGGAAAGGAACTTTGTAAACATGACGAATGGGTTTATCTGAAAAACCCACAGCCAACATAATGGAGGTGCCCTCTTTAAGCACTGCTGTTCGCCCTTGTGCCAGAAATTGTCGCCACAGCAATTTGGTAAGTACACAAAATGAAAGATACAGAAGTTAGGAAAGAAGTAAAACGACCAATTCCCCATGTAGAGGAAATCCCAAAGAATCCATTAGAAGACTAGAGCTGATAAAGTCTGCAGAGTAGCATGGTCCAGGCTCACACAGAAATCAATCATGTGTCTATACCAGCAACAATCTGAAAAGATTTAAATCATTCCATTTATAGTAGCATTCCAAAGAATACCTACGAATCCGTTTAACCAAGGAGGTGAAAGATCTGTACACTGAAACTAAAACATCTTGAAAAAAACCCTAAATAAATGGAAAGACCACTCGTGTTCATGGATTGGAAGACAATATTGTTAAAATGGCAATACTCCCCAAAATGGTGTGTAAATCGAGTGCAGTCTCTGTCAAAATTCCAATGGCTTTTTTTTTCTTTTCCAGGAATAAGTGGATCCTCCAAATTCCTATGAAGCTGTTAGAGGCCCTAATTAGCAAAACCAATCTTGAAAAATATTCAGAGCTGGATGTTTCACACTTCCTGATTTGAAAACCTAGTACAAAGCTTCAGTAATCAAAGCAGTGTGGTATAGACATACAGATCAATGGAATTGAATTAAGAATCCAGAAATAAGCCCTTGCTTATATGGATGGCTAGCTGATTTTTGACAAGTGCTAAAACTTTTCATTGGAATAAGAATTCTCTTCAACAAACAGTGCTGGGACAATTGGATAGCTAGTGCAGAAGAATGAAGTTGGACCCCTGGCTTGCTCCATAAGTCATTCATTAACTCAAAATGGATCAACAATCTAAATATAAGAACCAAAACTATAAACCTACTAGAAGGAAACAGGTAAATCTTGACCTGGGCTCTGGTGATTCTTAATTTGACACCAAAAGCACAAGCAAAATGAAACAGCTTTTGTGCATCAAAGGATATTACCAAGAATGTGAAAAGGCACCTACAGAATGGGAGAACAATATTTGCAAATCCTATATCTGACTTGGGTTTAATATCCAGACTATATAAGGAACTTTTACAACTCAAGAGTAAAAAGATGATAGCCCAATTTAAAAGCAAAGGAATGGAACAGATTTCTTCAAACAAGATCTACACATAGATAACAAGCACATAAAAAAGATGGTCAGCATCACTGGTTTAAAGAGATGCAAATTAAAACCACAGTGAGAGACCATTTCGCACCCACTAGGATGGCTATCATGGAAAATAAAGGCGGGTGGGGAGGGCTAACTGCTGGCGAGGATGTGGGGAAATAGGACCCCTTGTGCATTGCTGGCAAGAATATAAAATGGTGCAGCCAGAATGGAAAACTGTTTGGCGGTTCATCAAAAAGTTAAACATAGAAATACCATATGATGCAGCAATTCCACTCCTAAGTGTATACCCAAAGAGAAATGAAAATCTATGTCTACGCAGAAACTTGTATGTGAATGTTCATAGTACATTAATCATAAAAGCCACACAGTGGAAACAACTCAGTTGTCCATCAGTGGATGAATGGATACACAAACTGTGGGATGTGACATTCAATAAAATATTATCCAGCCATAAAAGAAATGTTGATACATGGTGCTATGTGGATGAACTTCGAAAACACTGCGCTAAGGGAAAGAAGCCAGACACGGAAGGTCATATTATCAGATTCCTATTATTTGAAATGTCCAAAATAGGTAAGATCACAGGGACAGTGGATTAGAAGTTACTGGGGCACGGTGATGGGCCAAGGTCGAATGGAGGTGGATTACTTAGTGGATATGGGGTGTTTTTATGTGGTGATGAAAAACTTTTGCAACTAGAGATAGCTAGCTGGTTATTGTGTAACATAGCGAATACAACTAAATACAATTGAGTTCTAATGGTCAAATTAAATTGGTTACTTATATATTAAGGGAATTTCACCTGAATTAAAAAAGAAAGAAGGGAAAAGAGAGTTTCTCTGTGGAGTTTACCAAGGCTTTTTTTTTTTTTTTAGATTTTATTTATTTCTTTGACAGAGGGAACACAAGCAGGGGGAGTGGGAGAGGGAGAAGCAGGCTTCCCACCGTGCAGGGATCCTGATGCGGGGCTCTATTCCAGGACACAGGGATCATGACCTGAGCTGAAGGCAGACATCTAAAGACTGAGCACCCAGGTGCCCCGTGTATTGTCTTTAAAGAAACTTTTGTGACAGACATTTCCCCGTGTTATTACATAAGTCTTTTTTTTAGAAGCTTTTATTTATTTATTTGACAGAGAGAGATTACAAGTAGGCAGAGAGGCAGGCAGAGAGAGAGGGGGAAGCAGGTTCCCCACTGAGCACACAGCCCAATGTGGGGCTCGATCCCAGGACCCCGAGATCATGAACTGAGCCAAAGGCAGAGGCTTTAACCCTCTGAGCCACCCAGGCACCCCTACATAAGTCTTGATAACAGTTATAGGTGGATGTAGATAACCTGCTCATTCTTGGAATTCATATCTGAGTTTTCATGACTACAACAAGCAGTAATGAATATTTCATGTAGCAGTATTTTTTCTTCGAGTTTTGTAATTTTTAGGAGAGAGACTCATGATTCAAAGACAGGCACCAGAAAGAAGCTCTCGTTTCCTGAATGCAGGTACATACGTACGCCGTCCCTGGAGGGCTGTGTACAGGGCTTGGCCAGTTTGCTTGCCTGTGGGGAAGGAAATCTTCTTCGAGGGGAACAGGAACAGAAGGAAGTTCCCAATGTACACCATTTAGAACTTTTAAACTACGAACCATGTGAGCACATTCCCTAGTTTAAAAAAATCAGTATTTTAAAAAAATTTTCATCAATCTGCAATTAAAAAAATTTTAAATTAACATGTAATGTATTATTCGTTTCAGGGGTACAGGTCTGTGACTTATCAGCCTTACACAATTTACAGCACTCACCATAGCGCGTACCCTCTCCAATATCCATCATCCAGCCACCCCATCCCTCTCACCTCCCTCCTGAATGTACTTAAAAAAACCCAAAACCACCAGGAGGCAGCATTGCTCCATCAGGAGGAAGGGAACTGCGGGTGTATGAGCTCAGTCTGGCGCAGATGCTGGGATTGTGGGTTGGATTTTTGATTCCTCATTTTTTTTCTGTATTGTTCTTTCTGCAAAGACCCATACAGAAATAAAATACACTTTATTTAAGGAGAGAAGGGAGTGTCAAGCCCTGCCCTTCTTTGGCTGTGGGGCCATACCTCTGTATGATGTGTATAAATTCCTAAAAGAATTACTGAGGAAGACGAGGGATATTTAAAATGTTGCTAGGTACACCAAATAAATAGCTCTCCAACTGTATTATCTTGCACCATTTGTAACAGAATAAGCAGGTGTCTGTTTCCCACATTCTTGCTAACTCGCTATATTGGTACATTGTTAGATCTTACTCGATTTGATAAGTTAAAAAAAAAACCTCTTGTTTTTTTTTTAAGATTTTATTTATTTATTTGACAGAGAGAGAGATCACAAGTAGGCAGAGAGGCAGGCAGAGAGAGAGGAGGAAACAGGCTCCCCGCTGAGCAGGGAGCCATGCGGCCTTGATCCCAGGACCCTGAGATCATGACCTGAGCCGAAGGCAGAGGCTTTAACCCACTGAGCCACCCAGGCGCCCAAAACACCTCTTGTTTTAATTAGTAAATACTTAGTTACAAGAGAGCCTGGTGATGTTTTCATACATTTCAAAGAAGCTTATGTTTATTTTTCTGTGAGTGACTTCCCCACTCTGAGGAGGGCAGGAAATTCCTCCCCTTGGTTCCCCATGGCTCTGTGCGCTCAGCACATGTGGAATGAATGGATGGGAAATAACTTTTCTAGGCTTTTTTCTCATCTATAAGATGTGAGTGTTGTCCTGTTGGGATACTGACCCCCCTCACCCCCCAAATCTGGTTGGAGAGCAGGGACTGACGACCTTCCACATTTCATCAAGGGCCTATAAAAAGATTTATTGTTGACATGAAGTGGTTTGGGGGGCAGAGCAGGCAGGCTCCTAAGCAGGTCTGAAAATGGCTTGAGAGAGCAGGGAGCGGTGACTGGCCCATTTTATTGTGCTTAGGGAGTGGGGCTGTGCTGAGGGGCTCTCGAGAGGGACCACAGGTGTCCAAGGGAGGGAACCCATAGGCCTTCTCATGGGGTCGAAATTGTCAGCAAACATGAATACATGAAGTTGGGCTTTGTATTACAGGGTGATAAACGGTGCCTCACTGGAGATTAGATGCCGTTACATACATAATTAGGTCAGCACAGAGGAAGGAGTCAGTGAATATTTGCCATTATTATTGTTCTTGAGTCTTTCAACCCTAACTTTGTAAAGAGAGAGGTTTTTTTTAAGATTTTTTATTTATTTACTTGACAGAGAAAGAGATCACAAGTAGGCAGAGAGGCAGGCAGAGAGAGAGGGGGGAAGCAGGCTCTTCACTGAGCAGAGAGCCTGATGTGGGGCTCAATCCCAGAACTCTGAGATCATGACCTGGGCTGAAGGCAGAGGCTTAAGCTACTGAGCCACCCAGGCGCCCCGAGGGAGTTTTTTCTTTTGAATATAACCTTAGAATATTTTTTTTTCAGGAGTGAGGTCTATATAATTACAGGGTTTGGCTGCTCTTACTTATGATATGGTTTACTTGTCCATCTCATCCCAGTGCCCCAGCTACAGTGCTTTGCATGGAATCAAAGAAAGAACGTGCTCGTTTCCAGAATGCCTCATAGTGAGGGCCTTGCGTGGTGCTGGGAACTTCAGACGTGGTAGGTCAGGGAAGGCTAGTTGACCGGAATGGAAGAGAATATCCCTGAGGCGCGGGCTAGTGAAACTGAACATAAGCATGTCCTATGATCTAGCATTTCCACTCCTAAATGTATCTCCAACAGAAATGCTGCACATTGTTCACAAAAAGACATATATGAGGATGTATATAGCAACTCTATCCATAATAGCCCAAACTGGAAACTACCTACATATCCATCATAAGGAAAACAGATAAACTGTCCTACACAGTTTGAAAGATATGAAAGATAAGTTGTAGCATACTCACATAGTGGAATTGTGCAGGTCAAAGAATTTGAAAGATCTACAATAACTCCCAGCAATACTGATGAATTTTCTGTATAAAATGTCCAGTGACAACCATGTGTAATTCCATTCATATAAAGCACAATCACTAATCTTTGCTTCTTAAATTTAGGATTGTGGTTACCTTGGGAGGGGACTGCAAAGGGAGCTTCTAGGGTCCTGGTAATGTTCTATTTCTTGATCTGGGTGCTGGTTACCTAAGTGGGTTCAGTTTGTGAGAATTCAGCAAGCTTCACACTTTAAAAAAATTGTATTTTATTTAAATTCAATTATTACCATATAGTGTACTATTAGAGGTAGAGTTCAGTGATTCCTCGGTTGCTTATAACACCCAGTGCTCATTTCACGGATGCACACTTTTGATATGAATATATTTCTGTGTGCATGTTAAGCCCCTATAAAAATGGAAATGAAATTTTCATCGGGGAAAATCGCAAAGGAAACTTACCATCATGCTGTCGGCGGTAGTGTCTAGGTAAGGAGACTCTGGCTGGTGTTTCCCCTTCTCTTTCTGTATGTTCCTAATCTACTCTCATTCGTTCATTCATTCCATAAGTATTTATTGGATGCCTACTGTGTACTAAGCACTGTTCTGTTCAACTCCGCTGGGTATGAGAATGAACAAAACAGAATTCTCTGTACTTGATGAACTTCATTCTAGAAGGGGGAGATGGACAGTAAATAATATGCATGTAAATCCATTATGTCAAATGGTAACAAGTGCTATGGAGGAAAGTAAACCAGGAAGGGAGGTATGAAGTGCTGTGAATGTGCCACTATTTTATTAGGGGATCAGAGACTGTCCTGCTGATAAAGAGCAGTCTGAGCAGAAACCTTTTGGATTAAGGGAGCAAGCCTGGCAGATGTGGTTGGGGATGGACAAAAAGGATTCTAGGTAGGGGGTACAGCAACCGCAAAGGCACTCAGGTGGGAGAGCTCTTTATTTTTCAGAAAACATCAACAAGGTCTCCATGCCAGTTATCCATTCATTGCATCTCAGCCCCAAACCCCCTCTCTTGGCCAGGGTTGCAATGTTATGACTTGTCGGTAGGGGGCGCTGGAGAGACACGGCGGGGTGAGAGGGCTTGCTTCCGGCTTCTGGTGGGTTCCCAGCCCGCTCCTGCAGCGTGCACTGCTTCCCTGGGGCCCGGCTCCCACAGCCCGGGTGGTCTCGGCAGCACCAGCTTGTGCGCGGAAGACGGCTTTGTCAGCACCGGCTCCTGCGACGTCCCGGCCATCAGCACCCCATGGCCAGCAGCCTCCCGGGGCACCTGTCTCTGTAGGTTTTGTAAGACTGCCCCCGGGGAGATAACCTCACCACGAATGACTTTCCCTTGCATCTAAGAGGGCAGATTTCCAGCAACTTCCAGTAGTGAGGCACACAGCTCACTTCTCCACCCATGTGCTCAACATAACATGTCCTCTACAGCAAGCGAGATCTCAGTCTTGGCGGGGGGCGGGAGTGGGCTCTTCCTGGGGGCTCTTTCTGCGGTGGGGCTAGTAGCAGCTCATTAAATAGGAAATTTCTAAATTATTTGGAGTGCTCTTTATTTCTTATTAGCTAATCCCCTATTACTCCAACCCCCACTATAATCAATAATTTTTTTTTCTTGAGAGAGAGAGAGAGAGAACCCACTATAATCAATAATTTTTTTTTTCTTAAGAGAGAGAGAGAGAGAAGGGTGGGGGAGAAGAGGGGCAGAGGGAGAGAGAGAATCTTAAGCAGGCTCCATGCCCAGTGCAGAGCCTGTGGCAGGGCTGGATCCCACCACCTTGAGATCATAACCTGAGCAGAAATCAAGAGTTGGACGCTTAACTGACTGTGTCACCCTGGCGCCCCTCAATAATTCTTTATATTAAACTTTCCCAATACAGATTGCTGCATGGCTAATCAGGTCCTGACTGATACCGTCCCTCTGGCTCTTGAGGAGTGGGTAAGTGATAGGAGAGGCCAGAGAGCAGCGGGGGGGGGGGGCGCGGAGGACCCTTGCTTTCACTCTGAGATGGGACACCCATGGAGGGGATTTGAACAAAGCAATGACATGATGGGCCTTACATTTGGAAGGCTCCCCTGGTTGCCTCGAGGAGAAAGGAGAGAAGGGGAGCAGGAGCAGAGGCAGGGAGACTAGCAGGGAGGCTACTGTGATATTCTAAGCAAAAGATGGTAGTGTCTGGGATCCGAGTGGGCTTGGCGGTGGTGCCAAGAGGCAGATGGATTCTGGGCATCTTTCGAAGGCAGAACTGACAAGATTTGCAGTTGGATGGCCTAAGATGAGAGAGGAAAATAAGGGGAAAGCATAATTAAAAAAAAAAAAAAAGCATAATTCCAAGGATTTTGATCCAAAGGGCTTTGAGGACGGAGTTCCCATCAACAGTAGGAGGTGACAGGAATCAGGGGTTTGGATTTGGATTCGATTTTGGGTGTGTTAAGTTAGACACAACAAATTTGAGAAGTGTTTATTTAAGAAAATCTACCAAACCCGGTAAGATCCATGGGAGTCCATGCCATTTTAGCTTAGAGCTGCTGGTCCCCTACCCCCAGCTCTGTGGTCCTACGTGGACAAGCCAGGCTGTGAGGGCTGCAGCTCTGTGGATGAAGAGGCTGGACTTTATTGGAGAAAAGTGCAGAATATTGCATGCCCAGGGGTGATGTCAAACCCAACAGCAAGATCAGTGGCAAACTATCAGGGAAGGCCAATGTCACATTTAGCCTAAGGCCTCTGAACTGGTCGGGGCAAACACCAGACAGATAGACCAGCCAAAAATTTAACTGTGGATATGTGGGAAGGAGGCAGCCAGATGGGGTCTTGATAAGATCCTACTTGTCCCTGGTGGTCTGGGAGGCTGAGGTCATACCCAGGGCTAAGAGTCCTTAAAAAGAGAGCACAGACAACACCAGCCAGCTTCTCCTTCCTGGCTGGGTGTGAGGACAGAACTTAAAAGATGGGGCCCACTTGTAAACTGCCTCAACTTTGAATGCATTCCTGAAACTACCCACGGATGCATCAGCAAAAGATAGAAGACTTGCTGCTCAAGGTGCTTCAGTCCAACCCTTGACTAATTAATCATCTGCTGACCCAGGGATGACCTCTAAGACGTCCGACTTAAAAACAAGAACAAAAGAAGCCCAAACTCTAAGTGGAGAGGTCAGCCACCACACAATGCAAGGGAGAGAGATGCCACAGAATTAATCCAGGCCAACAAAAGGAGGACAGAAAAGAAACAAAGAAACAGCAGTAGCCACTGCCCCTCCTGGGAAGGATCAGAATTCAGAGTTGGAGGAATAGCTGATGTAAAATGTTTAGTCTTCAGTAAAAAATGCTAAGACATGCAGCATAGACAGACAGACAGACACACACACACACACACACACTCACACAAGCTAGGAAAGCGTGACGTACACCTCTCCCCGCAGGGAAAAAAAAACAAACAAAGCAGTCAGTACAAATGATCTCTGAGCAAAGACTTCAAAGCAGCTCTTACCAATATGCTGGTCTAACAGATCCATGGGACACCCGCCTGACCACCGCAGAACACACATTCTTCCTAAGCACATGGTAACAGTCTTCTTTTTTTTTTTTTTTAAAAGATTTTACTTATTTATTTGACACAGAGAGAGAGAGACAGCGAGAGAGGGAACACAAGCAGGGGGAGTGGGAGAGGGAGAAGCAGGCTTCCCACTGAGCAGGGAGCCCAATGCGGGGCTCGATTCCAGGACCCCAGGATCACAACCTGAGCTGAAGGCAGATGCCTAACCAACTGAGCCACCCAGGCACCCCACATGGTAACATTCTTTTTTTTTTTTTTTTAAAGATTTTATTTATTCATTTGACACAGAGAGAGAGATTACAAGTAGGCAGAGAGGCAGAGAGAGGAGAGGGGAGGAAGCAGGCTCCCTGCTGAGCAGAGAGCCCCATGTGGGCCTCGATCCCAGGACCCTGGGATCATGACCTGAGCCGAAGGCAGCGGCTTTAACCCACTGAGCCACCCAGGCGCCCACATGGTAACATTCTTGAGGGTAGATGACATGCTACACAATAAAACAAACCTTCCCTCAGTTATTTTTTAAATTAAACTTTTTATTTTGAAATAACTATAGTTCACGTGCAGTTTTAAGAAACAACACGGAAAGATCCCAAGTAATCTTCAGCCGGTTTGCCCCAACGGTAACATCTTGCAAATTACAGTACAGTATCCCAACCAGGATACTGACCTTGATACAGTGAAGGACGACAACATTCCATCACAAAGATGCTTGTGCTGCCTTGTTATACCCACCCTGACTCTCACCCTCAGTCCTCCTTAACCTCAGGCAACCACTAATCTGTCCTCCATTTCTAGCATTTTGTTATTTCAAGAATGTGGTAGAAATGGAATCATATAGTATGTCACTTGTTGGATTTGGCTTTTTTTTACTTGGCGTAATTCTATGGGGATTCCTCCAGAAGTATCCTTAGCCCATTCCTTTTTATTGCTGAGTAGTATTCCATGCTATGGATGGTCCACAGTTGAATTAGCAGTTGAGGACATCTAGCCTGTTTCCAGTTTGGAGTTGCTACAAATAAAGCTGCTAAACATCCACACACGTGTTTGTGTGCACACAAATTTCATTTCCTGGAGTAAATGCCTAGGAGTGTAGCTGTATCTTACTGGCCCCTCCCTGCCTCCCTCTTTCCTTCCTCCCTTCTGAAACCACCAAACTCTTTTCCACAGTGACCGTAACATTTTAATTTATTCCAGCAAGATAAGAGTGATCAGGGTTCTCTGCATCCTTGCCAGCATTTGGCATTGCCACTGAGTTTTAATGTTAACTGTTTCATTGATATACAGTGATGTCTCATTGTGGTTTTAATTTGCATTTTCCTACTGGCTAATAATATTGAATAACCTTTCATGTGCTTTTGTTGCCATCTTTATATCCTCTTTGGTGAACAGGTTATATCTTTTGCCCATTTTCTTAGATTGTTTTTTACTGTTGGATTTGAGAGTTCTTTATATAGTCTGGGTTCTAGTTCTTTGTCAGATACATGGTTTGCAAACATTTTTTCCCCGATTGTGGAGCTTACCTTTCATTATTTTAACAGCATCTTTCACAGACGCAAAAGTTTTGAATTGTGATGAAGTCCAATTTACCAAATTTCCTGGCTGGGATTTTGATGGGAATTGCACTAAACCTGTATAACAATTGGGGGGATAATTGACTTCTTATCTTTGTTGAGTCTTCGAATCCACGACCAAGAGATGTCTCTCCATTTATTTAGATCTTCTTTGATCTGTCTCATCAGCATTTATTAGTTTTCAGCATGTAAATCCATATGTTTTGTTAGATTGACATCTAAGTATTCCATATTTTTTTGATGGACTGTAAGTGTAGATTAAAAAATAAATTTTGGTTTGAATTGTTTGTTGATAGTCCATAGAAATGGAGTTGATTACAGAGTCAGCTCAGGTGATTATGGAGGCTGCCAAGTCCAATATACACATCCTGTTGGTTCTGTTTCCCTGGAGAATGTTCGTTAGCGCAAGTACCACCATTACCACAACCACCTTTCTAACTTGTCTGCTTCAATTTAAGAAACAGTCCTAGAACTACTGAGTCTTACCATTGAAGAAGAGGCTAAGGGATCTTTCGCGGGGACAGCTTTTTAGGGCTGCAGCATGGGCACAGGTGACATGCATGGGAAGCTATTGGAGGGTCAGGGTCAAGACACTGGCCCGTAAATCCCCTTGTTGGTTACCACCTAGAGACTGAAGGTTAAGACTGCTGACCAGTATCAAGAAGAAGGTAGTGAGCCACAGGACACTTGGGACACATTTGCCTTCACTTTGCTCCTGGGACAGACCAAGCTCATGTCCACCTCAGTGTCTGCATGACTCAGACTTCTTGGCTGCAAGCAGAAGAAACAGATCCTTTGGTTTAAGCAAAGGGGTTGTAGAAATTAAGTGCTAACTGGAGAGGATACTAAGAGACAGAAGAGACACAGGGCAATATGTGATTCTGTGAGTCTTCAGACAGTCCAGAAGCGGGTAGCAGGAAACAGCATGGTAGATTGTATATTTCCAGAAGTATCTATGGCAATATTTCTGGTTCTACAAGCTCTTCCAGGATCTTTCCACTTTTTTTCACAAATTGGGTCTATTACCGCTTGAAACTGGGAGGAACTTTGTCACAGCCTTGATGAATAGAATGTAGCAGAAGTGGGACAGATGACTTTCAGCCCCAACGCATGAAGGCAATATGGCTTCCATCTGACTCTCTCTCTCTCTCTCTCTCTCTCTCTCTCTCTCGGTGCTCGCCTTTGTCCCATGGCCACCATGTTGTGAGGAAGCCTAGGCCATGTGGAGAGGCTGTGGGTAGGTGTTCCGGGTGATGGCCCAGTTTGGTGCTTGGCTGACATCCACCCCCAGCATCCACCAGCAGACGTGGGAGTGGATAAGCCTTCAGATGATCCCGGCCCAGCCCTTGCGCCGTCCCTGCTCCACGGAGTCCAGCAGAGACAAGCAATCCTGACCAAGCCCTGGACCCAACTGCAGATTCATTTGCAAAATAATTGTTGTCATTATTTTAAACCTTAAGTCATGGGGTGGTTTGTTACACAGTGATCGGCAACCAGAACGCGCGGCAACCATGTCAAAGCAGGAATTACCCGGTGTGGGCGCTGCCCGGGGCGCCACTTCCTCCATCATCTCCACCCCCTGTGATGCCTTCTGAACACTCCCTCCATCCAGATCCCTGTAGGAGTCCAGGTGCCCAGCCCTGGCTGCACCACGAGGCAGGTGGAAGACAGAGATAATAGTATATACTTCACTGAGTTGTTAGGAGATTAAATAAATTAATATAGGTAAAGGACCTGTGAGAGTTCCTAGCATGTAGGAAGCACACTTATTACGTCTTTAATCATTTTTTTTTTTGGTTACGTTTTATTAAAATCTGACCTTGACTATCACTTCCTCAGAGACTCTCTGAGGCCCCCATGGGAAGGGATGCTATCCTGTCCCCCACAGCTCTGGAAGAGGTGACACCGGGCTTTATTTTCTCTTTGGCACATGTCACTACATGTCATTAGCTTTCCCACGGATTTGTTTACTTCTTTACTCTCATTTCTCATTTTAACTTTTTGCTTAACTTTTAACTTTTAGGATGTGGTGATCGAACCCCTGTCTCCACCTGCTGGAAGGTAAGCACAGGGAACTGATAATGTCACTGCTCTGTCCTTGGGTCGAGCAGAGGCAGCTGGAGACACACCGTCCAGCCCTTCCTTCAGTGGAGGCCTTGTTGCCCCCCCCATCTTCTAGGAGGGCTGACTGCAGATGACCCCGGGGATGGCTTCCGCCATAGAGAGCTATCTTGCCCAAAGGCACGCATCTTCTGGGCCAAATCAGTGACCAAGCAGCCATAGAAAGGCCCGGCCACCCTGGCCTAACCTGGGATAACTCTTATGGGTCTGTGGGGTGGGCCCAGGCTGTCACTGGACCTGCGTCATGGCTTGATTCCTCCCTCCGCCCATCCTGGTTCCTCCCCCTCCCTTCCACCGTGTGGACCCCCAGGTCATTCCTTACTAAATGTCCTGCACCCTAAATTCCATCTCAGAGTCAGCCTCCTGGGAGGGGCAGCCTGATACGGCCAAGCCTGAGGAATCAGGACAATTGGAATTTGCTTGAAGGGCGAGGTGTCTGGGGCCGCTGCAAGGGGCCAAGATGCTTTCCTTGCTGAAAGGAACTTCCCTTTTCACTAAGCATGGGAGATCTCCTCTGCTGGAGTCAGCACCCCCCCCCCGCCCCCATACTCCTGGCTGTCCGCTCTGGACCTCCAGCTACCCCTCTTAGATGGATGGGATCAGCATCCCAAACTTCAGTTTGGACAGGGGGTCCTCCACGCGTCTGGGTTCTCCAAACTATCACGCTGCATAGAATCATCGGACAAATGCCTTCACTGAGGTCTCAGTCATAAGGAGCACCCATCGCACACTGTCCGTGGGTTTGCCTGACCTCCTTTTAGGAAAACTTTCTGTGTAAATTGTTCCCACCTTAGTTCGTGTCCAGGAGGTATCTCACTGCTGATGAGCCTGTTTTGTTGTTGTGCAGATGACTTAAATTCTACGATTGGTTGTCATTCTTTTGGCTAGCTACAACATTCTGAGCTGATGTCCGGGACCTGTGTGGTTATCCGCAGGTCCTGGTGGTCTCCACTCCCGTCCTTGTCCCAGAGGCCTCTGTCCCATTTTGATTGTGTGTAGTGTAAGCTGCTGGGGGTGTTTTTGCAAACTGAATGCTGTTCTCATTCTCAAAAGGTCGATAACCCCTGGACTGGTGGTAGGAGAGCTCTGATGACCGCGATGAGGTCAGATTTGGGGTTTCGTCCTCAGATGCCATCAGGCCCTTCTATCTTCGGCTTCTTCCAGGCAGCAGCGGCCCTCAGATGCTGGGCCCCGGTCTTCGCAGAGGGAATATCTCCCGTTGCTTCAAATCTAATGATTTTTCAGCACATGACTTTGGGGTGAAGCTTAGATGGTGTAAGTAGCATGTACATTGGGCCCCAATTCTGTAAATGGCAGTGTTGAGGAATGTTAGGGGCCAGCTCTAACACTTTTGGGGTCCTTTGCAGAGCTGGGAGGATGTTCTTGGGTCTGGAGCTGGTCAGAGCATGGAGGAGTGGAGAGGAGAGCCTAGGGGTAGGCCAGGGTGATGGTGAGCGGACAGGGCAGGAGGGGGCAGAGCTGGGGGGGCCTCGGGTGCTGTCAAGCTTGGTCTGTCAGCCTCCCAGCTGTGAGGGTGATCGGTGAAAGTGGAAGAGGCTCCCTTTTGTCATTGTCCAGAATCATCTGTCATTCCAGAAGTTCAAGAATTGCCGAGTCTAACACCTCATTTTACAGATGGGGACACTGAGGCCCAGGAGAGGAAGGGACTTGCCCAGATTCACCAAGTAGGGCAGAGACTGAAGCAGAACTGGAACCCGGGCCTCCTGGCTCCCACATAGGAGAGACAGAGAGGTGGACAAGAAGGGAATGGGGGCCATCTCCTCCCCTCTCAGCTCCTTGTGGTGGCCGGTCACTTGGCTGCAGCCACGTGGATGATCACAAAGCCCTTGATGTCCGGGAAGTGGGGGCTGACGAGGTCCACCTGCAGCTGCCTCAGGCCGCTCTTGGTCGGGGTGATGTTGAACTGGACCGAGGCCTTCTCCTGGGGCTCCAGGCTGGGCACACTGGGGAAAGGGGGTGGGAGAAAGGCAGAGCATCAGCCCCCTCCCCTTCCGAGTCTGGCCTGCTGTTCAGAGCCCTTGGGATCAGGTCACACCTTGAGACTGACACTCAAGCCTTGTCAATATGCCTTCAGCTTAATTTTCCCTTCCCCTACTTCTCACTATTTCCAACCAGCCAGCCTTGCCCCCTCCCTGTGCCCTGAACACACCTTACACTTCCTTCTCTGGGGTTTTGTCTGCACTGTTCCTCCCCCGCTATGATGCCCTTCCCATTCCAATCGCACCCAAGAGCCACATCAAGTCCTTCTTCTAGGAGACCTTCCATGATGACCCGAGCCATTGGGACCTCTGGCTGGGAAGCCCTCCATCCTTCTTGATGCCTGAAAAGCTTCTCGATTCATCACTTAAGGCCAACTCCACTGTGGCTTTTCCCTGGTTCCACCCCATTCCCAGTTAAGGGCTGCCTCTGATTCCCTGGGCCCTGGGGATTCATCTCTCTACACAAATCGCACTGTCCTCATTTGGTGGACCACCATCTGTGAGAACACTTCTCCAGGCAGAACCCCATCTGTTCATCTTGGCGTTCCCAACAGTTACCACGTGGCTCAGAGAACAGGTCATTCTGATTAAGGGTCATGTGAACGAGGGGGTAGGTGGGTGGGTGAGTTACACGACTGAGCCCATGACTAAATGAACGAAGGAAGGAATAAATAAATGAAGGCTGGTGGGTCTAGGCTGTGAGCTGGTTCCTGGGGGTCCAGAGTCTCTCCCGCATCCCCCTCCCTTGGCCGCTTCTCCATGGCCCATCATATAAGGAAGGTAGGGCTCCCACTCCCAGGCTGACACTTACTCGATGCTGAGCTGTCCCTGGAGAAGGCCACTGCCCTCCACCATCAGCACACAGTCCTCCACTTTCTCCAGAAGGGGGTTGACCACCGTCACTTTCACCACAACTGCCACCCCCACCATGGCGGGGCCCAGCACCTGGAGGGGTGATCCCCATAAGTCATTGTCCTCCTCCACACTCCCCCAGGAGACCCATGGGTCCCGGCTAGGATGCTGGCTGGAGCCTGGAATGGGCATGAATCACGGCTACCCCTTGCATCCACCTACCCCCTTACCGAGCTCCATCATTGTATCGATCCCCCTGCATCCATGCCACTCATCTCCGCCCTTGAGAGCTGAAGCCGGGGCTAGAAGCACAAACTCCCCAGCCTCTGATGCCCTCCCCGAGCTGTGAAGGGGGCCTGCCGGGAACAGGGTGGTGGGGGCAGACGGGACTCACCTTGATGGTGAGGAAGTCCTCTAGAGTGATGTCCTTCTCCACCAGGAGCTTCTCTCCTTTGGTGACAAAGCACATGGCAGCCAACAGGATCTTCTTGTCCTCTGTCAGATCTTCCTTATATTGAGAGTAGGATATTGTGATTGCGATCTCTTTCTCTGGAAGGGAAAGCAGAGGCGGGAATTAGGGGTCCAATGTTCTCTTTCAATGGAACCCAAGAGGAGGAAGGGAAGGCTCCATTCCTAATTATACTCTCTCTGATCCTTGCCACCAACCGGAGACAGGCATTATTATTGTCAGTTCACAGATGACGAAACCTAAGGCTCAGAGAGGTTAGTTTCTTGTCCAATATCACACAGCAAGTCAATCAAGGAGCCAAGATGAGGTGGGATTCACATTCAAGCCAGTTGGCCACCATGACACTAGATTATTTCTCCAAGAACTCCCGGAGGTGTGTTTAAACTTTCCCTAATGATTCCAGATGCAAGTCTCTCAGTCCATTATCAGGAAGTCATTCACTGTTTATTGAGCACCTACTATGTGCTAGATGCAGAGAACAGGGGAGGTCATAGGTCTGCCTCCATCTTCCAATCCAGTGAGGAGGCCAACTTCTTTGCCACTTCTCCAAATCCTCCCTCCCCATTAGGGCCCATCCCAGTCAGCCCCCCAGGTGGAAAGCCTACATGGGTACCCCACTCAGTAATCTCGTGCCCTCTGCCTTCTGAGCTCCTGTGGTCCTGGCCATTTGGGTCTCTCACCAGCTGCAGACACTCTGCCTGTGCTTTTCTGTCTCTCGAGCACGGGTCGCCACAGGCCCCAGCAGACTGCCAATCATATCTGGGTGTTTCTGGACCACTGTATGTTTTTTTCCTTTAGGTACAGTGTGTTCTTTCTGATTTGCTTCTGGTCCTACCACCCCCCGCTGCTCTTCCTGTGTGTCTGTTTCCGTCCTGCCCTTGAGAGCGTCAGGATTCAACCTGTGGAAAAGGTCCTTAAAGGATTTGAACTTGGTTCACTTCATGGTCTCCCAGAGCTTTGCACATGGGCTTCTTGAATGCCCAAATGCTGATCCATCTGTCAAAAATCTACATCGCTTTATGGGTTTCCTTAGTCCAGTTGGTCATGTCTGGGAGAATCCTTAACACAGTAACAGCAATAATTAATAACTATAAAAGCTAACTTTTACTAACTTTTACTGCTGGGTACTTGGAAGCACACTCGTCGATGGACTCATTCAATCCTCCCAACAATTCCATGAGCAAGTATTATTATCTCCAACTTATCATCTCAATAATCCTGCCAATCCCTACAATAAATTACATGCTCCTTATGTGGTAGGCATTCCACCAAATACTTCACATGTGTTATATCATTTACTCCTTGCATGGCAGGAGATCAGTGGTTCTCAAAGCATGGTCCTGGGGCCAGTGGCATCAGCACCATCTAGGAACTTGTTAGAAATGCAAATTCTAAGGCTCCTCCATAAAATATTAGCAAACTGACTCCTGCTGCATATAAAAAAATATCTGCATAGTGTTAATAAAAAATTAATAAAAAATATATTGTATCATGCTAAAAAAAGAACTATCTGTATATTTATTTAAAGATCACATCTATTAAAATAATGGGGATGAAGAGCTTATAAAATATGTAAATAACAATGTAATGTGAACAGAGAGAGGCACTAATAGACATGGAGTGCCCACAGTGTAATCAGACATGTTTGGCAAAAAGCAACAGGCATTAAAAATATAGAAGGAAAATATGTTCACAATTTGTAGGTGGGTGGCAGGATCACAGCTGATCTTTCTCTGTGCCCTCAACATTTTTAATGAAGACGTATTGCTTTGAATATGAAAAGAAGCCAGGAGGAAGTGCATGTTAGTTAATATTTCCTTATGAAGTGTTATTTTGTGATTTGGATTTCGTGAAGGATAAAAAGCAAAAAAGCGAAAAGGTGTGCGATGTCTCCTTCACATGTTTTCCCTCTGTCAAAACACGCAGGCTTCTGAAATTGGGCCCAGAGGAACAATGTCTTTGTTTAATTGAATCCTTAGAGTGCAGAATGTTGTATGGGGGAGAGAGAGAGACAGAGACACAGACACAGGAGAGGAGGAAATGAGGGCTGAGGACAGAGAACGTTGTGGGACAGCAGCTGACATGCACAGAATTCTCAGGACAAGGCCTGGCACACAAAAGCACCTAGGAACCATTGCTTATGGTCCATGCCCCTCACACGGGACACCTACAGCCTGCTGGGCTCCAGAATTTGTAGGCAGGTGACGAGGCATACTCCATAGATTGTGAAATGTTCCCAGCAGGTATTTGTTCCCGGGTGTAAGTATTCACAGGGATTGAGATCACCTCACCTCCCTATGAGTTTGCCACCAGACGATTGTGGAGTTTTATTACTAGTCTCATTAGTTAGCCCCTCTGAGCTCAGGTTACTCACCTGTCAAGTGGGGACAAGGGACAAGGCCCTGAACATGTTCAGCATCGTCCCCGTCTTTCCTGGGAATGAGCATAGGATGCTGGGAAGTCCCGCTCTGCTGCACCCTCCCCTTCCCGTCGCCCTGACCGGTTGGGCTGGCGAGGTCCCCCCAGGCGGGGCCTTCCTACCTTCTTCCGGCCCCAGCCGCACGGAGTGGGAGTCGCGCAGGATCTCAGCCACCGGCCTGCGGGTGTACAGGATGGTGGCTGCGCTCAGGTTGACTCGGACCCTCTGGGCCCGGGAGGTGAGGTTGGCCAAGCACAGAGCCAGGCTCAGGTCGTGGCCCAGCCTGGGAGGCTCCAGCATCTTGAACTTGCCGGTGATGTTGGGCTTGGCCGCGGGCTCCAGGAGGTCTTCACGCCAAAGACTACGGCCGCCCGCCCTGCGGACCCGGGTCCTCCTCCCCGAGGCTTCCACACTGAACAGCTTCCTCACGGCCTTGCGGTACACCTGCCTCTCCTTCCGGGATCCTGTGGCACCGCACACGGTGAGGAGGGCACCCCTTTCCTCCTCCCCCTGTCCCAGGGCCTCTCTGCTCAGTTCCCCTCCTCCCTAGGCAAAACCACCCCTTCTTCTCCCCTTCGATCCCAGGAGCCAGATGCACGCCTCGGCCATGTCCACTGCGTTTGGTTCTGGGACTATCTGAATACATTTAAAACCAGTCACTAACAATTTCAGATTGGGAAATTTCGCACAATACTCTGAAAACTGGGTTGGAAGGCTCATCTGGTAAGCAGAGCCGACCCTTTTGTAGACTTGCCATGTGCCAGGCACCGCAGTTCTAGATGCTTTATTTTCCCTTGGGAGGTCGGCGCTACTCTCATCCCCATTTGACAGATGGGGAACCCAAGGCGCAGAGAAGTAAAGCAACTCATAAAGGACTCAAGATTGAACCCAGGCAGTCTGGCTCCAAATTCCATGTTGTTAATTATGCTCCCTTCCCCTGTCTACATTGCGGTGATGGTCGAGAGCTGGGTAAGGGCTCACGGGAAGGAGCCGGGCTCACGGGAAGGAGCCCGGCCCACGCTAGTCTGCGGCCGCCTCTCTCCCGACAGGGGGCGCCCTATTGCCCTTACCTTCTGGGTACTTGTAGAGGCTGGTGATGTCCACGCGGGAGTCACTACCCACGGCCTTGGTGCTGATGCACCTCCCGATCTTCTTTGTGTCCGAGTATACCCGCTCCAGGCTCTCATCCTCGTGCCACAGCCACGTGATGTAGTCCGCGTTGACCTCCGCGAACACAAAGGGGCCATCGTGGGCCAGGTGCACGTCGCCCTCGCGGATGGCGGTGACAGACGCCGGACCGCACCGGAACACGCCTGGCGGGAGGGTTGGGCGTGAGCAGCAGGGGCGACGGAAAGTGGGGGGGTCTGCTACCCGCCGGGCTGAGCCCATACCTTCGCTCTCCTCCTGGGGGGTTGCGTCCAGAACCTGCCAGCCATTGTAAGAGGGGCCCAGGTCCTGGCGGGCAAACCAGCTCTCATTCCAGACATGGAAGTTCCTGCGGCAGAGAGAGGAGGGGGAGGGGGGTGGGGGTG
>LNAC01000050.1:1521900-1588880 GCA_002007465.1 Ailurus styani
GTGGGGGTGGGGGGAGGGCTTCGGTGAGCACCGAGGCCCAGAGGATGGCAAGTTCCTGCTATGAGCCAGGCCCTCGTCCCGAATACTGAAGTACTGGGGCTCGATCTTAGGAACCATTCATTGAACCATATTGGTGAGCAGTTCTAGAAACAATCTGGTAGACAAATAAATAAATAAATAAATAAATAAATAAATAAATAAATATATATGTAGCTATATGTGTATATAAATGTGTGTGTGTATATATCAATATATGTATACACACACACACACACACGCATATATCAAGAAACTGTTGTTCAAGTTACCAGAAATACAATCACAAATAAGATGGAAGATCTTGCCCTCATGAAGCTTACCTTCTAACAAAGGAGAAGGGGGGACAGGGAGATAGGTAAAAATGAGTAAGCAGAAAAATAAAACAAATGCAAGTAACAATAAACGCTGTGAAGAAAGATAGAGACCTGAGTGGTGAGTAACCGCTGGAGACCTACTCTAGGAAAATGACATCTATGACGAGGCTTAAATAGGAAAGGATTGGCCATCGGAAGACTGATGGGAACAGTGTTCCAGGCAGAAGGAACAGCATGTGCAAAGACTCTGAGACAAGAAAAATCTTTGTGTCTTCAAGGAACAGAAAGTACGTATCTCTGGGCTTCGGCGAGCATGGGGGTAGGTTGGAGTCAGGTTATGCAGAGCTCTGTAGGTCTTGGTAAGGAGTTCAGACTTTAAGTTTCCTGTGTTAAAGATGAGAACATGAGACTGGCAAAGTGACATCATTTGCACAAGATTCACAGAGTAAGGAAGCAGGAGAGAGAAACCCTGGTTTGCCCGACTTGGCATCTTTACAGCTGACCCCAGGACTCCCCTTAAGGAGGTAGTGGTCTTTGTGTGGGAGAGTATCTGGATAAGCCCTTGGGTGTAAACTGATAATGTCTGTGGAGACAGGGGCCCCAACATCAAGACTTTTGTTTGTTTGTGTGGTTTTTTTTTTTTTTTTTGGTGCTCCTGCAGGGTGAGAGAATGAGGAGAACCAAAAGGAGAAGGAAAAGGGGAGAAGAGAGACAGAAAGAAGGCATGAGACTAGAGACCTGGTTTTTCCTGGTTTTGACCATGGTTTTCTATACAATTGAAAAGCAGACCAGGCTCATACCCAGACTCTTTCATTCGCTTTGCTGTGTAGCCTTGGACAAGTTACCTAACCTCTCTGTGCCTCAGTTTCCGCATTGACAAAACAGGGCTAATAATGCTAGCTGGCTCGCAGGACTGTCTGGAGGAATACATGGGTCAGTATATGCATGGCTCTTAGAACAGGACCTGGCATAGACTAGGTGCTCAGTGAGCATAGTGTTATGATTATTTCTAAAACTTTATTTTAAAATTGTGAAATGTAGGGGCAAGATGAACAGTATTACATTATCCCACTGATACTACGTGGGTAAAAAGCTTGGGAGCGAGGGAGTCCGTCCGTCCTTGTATCTGCAGAGCCTCCCTGTGAAGAGGGGTAAGAAACCAGTCACAGTGGGGCGTCTGGGTGGCTCAGTGGGTTAAAGCCTCTGCTTTCGGCTCAGGTCATGATCTCAGGGTCCTGGGATCGAGCCCCACATCGGGCTCTCTGCTCAGCAGAGAGCCTGCTTCCTCCTCTCTCTCTGCCTGCCTCTCTGACTACTTGTAATCTCTCTCTCTCTGTCAAATAAAAATCAAAAACAAAAACAAAAACAAAAAACAAAAAAACAGTCACAGTGTTGCTGGAACCCAGCGGGAGGGAGACTTCTCCCTGTAGCCCATTTGGTACCTTCTGAATATTAATGCCCATGCTTGTATTTCCTATTTTAAAAAATTAAATTAGAGCGCCTGGGTGGCTCAGTCGGTGAAGCGTCTGCCTTCAGCTCAGGTCGTGATCCTGGAGTTTTGAGATCGAGCCCTGCGTCGGGCTCTCTGCTCTGTGGGGAACCTGCTTCTCCCTCTGCTGCTCCCTCCCGCTCCTGCTCTCTTTCTCTCTCAAATAAAGTCTTTTAAAAAATAAAACAAAAAGTTAAATTAAAATGAATTGTTCACAGTTTTGTGGGAAGAGTCTTGTTGGAGCAGAGGAGGGAGGTCGTCTCTCCCCCGCTCCGGGAGACATTCAGGGCACAGGGCTGCTGGCAGAGGAGCAGGGGGGAGGACACAGGGGTGAGGATGCAGAGGGAATCTCGGGGAAGGCTCAGAGTCCCACGGAGGGGGAACTGGGGCTCAAGGCAGTCAAAGCTTGAGTCCCCCCCCACTTGACCTCTGGGTCATGTGTCCTGGGGCCACCCCTCCTGCAGACGGGTTCGGGGAGCCCTCGGGCTGGGTTAGGGACCCACCACATGCTATCTTCTGTCAGGTCCTCCAGCGTCCGCCCGAAGGAGTCCACGTATTTGTCCACGCTCAGGTTCCTGTCCGTATCATGGGCCGAGTTAAAGTTGGACACGACCCGGGTGGCGATCCCCAGGCACCTGAGGACTGAAAAGCAGGAGGCTGGTGCAGCCCCCAGGAGGTGGCACAGACCCGCCCCCCCAGCAGGTGGCAGGGACCCACATCTGTCACAGCCCCTCCCTGTCTCTGTCTGCTTTGCCTGCTTCACTCTCAGAAACGCCTCCTTCCCTGTACGACCTCTCGGGGGACTCTGGGAGACACTACACCTGCCCCCCCCCCCATGAACAGTACAGGCAGGCTCTGAAACTGGTGGGACCTTGGAAGTCATACAAGAGCCATGTAATCGCCCATTCATTTTCCCCGGGGGAGGGGGCGGAGTCCTGGGGCGGCAGGACTCTCTCAGGGACACTCAAAGAGCTCAAGACAGGAGGAGCTTCTGCAAAATAAAAATCTAAAGTCATGTAACTGACCTATCTGGTTTCTCACATCATTAACTAGACTTTGACCTCCCCATCTCCAGAAAAGGAAGACTTGGCGTGGGGTCTGGGCAACCATATGCAAATGAAGGTAAGTGAGGGAGAGACTCGGGCTGGGGGGACCTTCATTCCCTGGGTACCTGTGCACATGACTCCAGCGAAGACCCAGCACTGGCCGTATTTGACTGGCTTGAACCTGCCCTTGAACCACTTGTGCAGAATGGCCACGCTGCCGCTCCAGTGCAGGGGGCTCGTGCCGCCGTACTTGCCCTGCCACTGGCCTTGAACCACGCCCCGGTCATTGTTGCTGTTCACCTGGGCAGAGGAGGGCACCGGTCCACCAGCCGGCAGGGCTTCACTCTCTGGGACCTTGCCATGGTAACACCATCTCCCACTTTGGACCGCCTACTCAGTGGGGGCCACCCTTTCCTTTTAAATTACCTGAAAACTGGGGGCATCAGCTGTCTTAAAATACCTACTTTGGGTACCATTTATCATTTTCAATGACCTTCCTTTGGGATTCTCTATTGTTAAAAATTACCTATGATTTTACAGCATTTCCTCTTTTAAATGACCTACTTTGGGTCCTGTTGGTGGTGTCATTATAGAGGCAGCTAGCATTCATTAGACGCTTACTGTATGCAGGCAGTATTCTAAGGGTTCTGTGCATACTATATTAACCCACTTTAGAGTAGGTTTTGTTAGTTTTTTTTTTTTAACAGATTTAGAGGGATTAAGGTAACTGTCAAAGTTACGCAGCAACTTAGCAAAAGTGTGGGTGACCCCCAGGTTCAGGACACTGACTTGGAGCCTGTACCACTATCCCACAGTGCTGTGACCCTCTGCTGTCTGGAACTGGTCACTGCTTTTGAGTCTCTGGGCTCCCATACCTGTCCGAAATCTTGAGGAATGAAGAGTATCTACTATGAGAAAATCAGCTTCATACATTTTTCGGAATCACAGATACCCACCCACTGATCTTAGCACCTGCTTGTGCTAGGTCTTCCAGCTCTCTTTTGAGGAGGAGGCGGCATTGTTGTGTGTAAGAGAATGAAGGCAGCCCTCCTCCCGTGGAGAGATGGGCCTGTTACCCCCTCCCTGAATCTGAGCTGGCCTGGGCCTGCTCCGACCCATGACTATGGAGAAGGGATGTCGTGTCAACTTCCAGGCCCAGGCCTTCTGTGACTGGAAGCTTCCTCGGCTTCTATTCTGGAACCATTGTTTGGCGAGAAGCCAGCTGCTCTGGATGAGTACCCAGAGACCACCATGCTGTGAGGAAGCTCAAGCTAACCACATGGAAAGGCAGCATGGAGAGAGAGCCACGACTGGCCAGCCTCCGCAGCTCTAACCAGCCCAGCCCAGGGGCCAGACACGACAGTGAGCAAGCCAGCTTGCCATCCCAGCTCCAGCAGACACAGCATGGGACAGAACCAAAGAATCCCTGCCTGCTAGAACCCAGGCCCCAGTCACATGGTCTCACGAAACCCGCCCAGCCATCGGCAGCCATTCAGACACCCCCAGCTGCAGCCGCTTGGAGCAGAGATGAGCTGTCCCCACAGTGCTCTGCCCAAGTCCCTGATCTATAAAACTTGAAGCACGATAAGCAGCTGTTTCGTGCCACTGAGGTTTGGTTGCGATTTGGGGCAGCGACAGAGAATAAGAACAAAAGGCAACTTGGGAAAACCAGAGGGTGTGTTCCCGGGGTCAGCTCAGGGACCTGGGAGGACATGGGCATGCAGGGATGGCAGGCCTCCTCACCATGGCGCTGATGGCCCTGCTGACGTAGATGGGGTCGTGGCGGCGGGACACGTCGGTGGCGGGGTCGTTTTGGTGAAGAGGACTTCGGTCCAGGATGGAAAGACAGATGTTCAGGATATCCTCCTCAAACTGTTCCAGAGACGCTGTGCTTAGAGGCCAGAGCCTCACCCATATTCCAGAGCCTCCCACCAGGCTTACCCAGTGGGTCCCTTGTGTCGTGTAGGGGAATTTGGCTCCCGCCACCCTGGGGACACCACAGAGCGTCCCCAAGTCTCAGGAACCCTCCTTCAAAGAGTCACTGGGACCCAGAAGCTCAACGTTAACCACGTCCCTCCCTGCTCCGCAACCACCCCCCAGACTCCCCACCACCCACAGCGAAGTTTGTGGTGGACAAACCGGCCACCTCCAGCCTGCGGGAACAACCCCTTCATTTAAATGGCTTTGTCAAAGACATTTGAATGAATTGACAACATTTAAAAATGGGAGGATCTTTGCGTACAAATTAAGATTTCTAGTCTCTGACGGGTCTTTCGAAGGTCTGGGGAGCCCTGGGTTCACTTTCCCACACGGCAAGAAAGAGGTGGGTGCTGAGGAGTAGTTATCCCCTAAGTGGACCCCAGACTCTCCAGTACCTGGTCCCTATCCAGCCCCCGAACCCCTGGTTAACCTCTGGTTCCTCAGCCTGACAGTCAGGGTCCTTAACTCACCCCGCCAACCTTTCTTCAGGGCACCCGAAGCCAAGCAGACCCGACTCCTCTGCTCCCTGACTCCCGCCTCCACGCTGCCGTGGGCCCTGCCCTTCACCTGGCCACACTGAGCCCGGCTTGGGACACCCAGCCCCCATACCACAAAGCCTCTGCCATCCCCCATCCCCACGGTGGACTTTTCCTTCACGCTCTTCTGACTTCCCTCTGGCCCCATCTCTACCACTCTGATGCCCCCCTCCCCTCTGCCATCAAACCTTTTATTGTAACTGGTTATCTGGTCAGTGGCTCTTAAGTGTGGTCCCAGACCAGCACCACCTGGGACCTCGTTAGAAATGTACATTCTCAGGCCCCACCCCAGATCTCCCGGATCGGCACCTCTGGGGGCGGGGCGCAGCCATCTGTGTGTTTTAAAGAGCCCTCCATGGGGTTCTGGTGCACCCACAAGGCTGAGAACCCCTGATGGAGGCGAGATCCAAAGCACCTCCCCTTCCCAAGGACCCAGCCCAGGCTTTGGCACAGCTAATAGTAGGTTAGTGACTGAGCGGATTTGCTCTAGGAGTCAGCCCGACTTGTCCCTGCCGGGAGGAAGTGAACAAACAGAAGGGCCCCTGGGCTGACTTTCCATGCAGCCCGGCCTGCATCCCCCGTCTGGCCTGTGCCCCTGGAGACCTGCCCGTAGTTCCAGCCTTGGGCTCGGATGTGCTTCTCCACGCCTCGGAAGATGATCCCGCTATCATTCAGCACATACTCCTGTCTCTCCTCCTCCGAGTCCAGAAACACGTCGTCCTCTGAAAAGCAGTTGTTGGGCCCAGCATGGGCTGGGGCTCTGGGCTTGCAGGCCTGGGCCAGGGGCTACATCACGCAGAGCAGTGGGATGGTGCCTGGAGGCTTGGGATGGGGCAGGGGAGGGAGGGCAGAGGGGCTGCGGGCTCCTAGACTGCCTTCTGGCTAAGCCTCATTCCACCCCGGGGCACTCCATTCCCCAGGCAGAGACCCACCCCAACCCAGCCCAAGACTGAGGGCCTTTAGGAATTCTGATCCTTTGGGTGACCCTGCTTGGTGTTGACAGCGATGTCACATTTCTTAAATATGAACCAGAATACTGACCCTGGTACTCTTTGCGATATACTTTGTATGTTACAAGCATTAGCACTATGAATTCTCACCATAATCCCAAGAGGGGTTTTCACAGATGGGGAAACCAAGACTCACAGAGGGAGGCGACTTAGTAGAGCCAGGACTAAACCGAGGCTGCTGATGGCAAGAGCCTGGGCCTTTCTTCCCACAAGGTCCTATCCCTGCCGACTGGCCCCGCGCACCAGAAATCACTGGTTCCTGCCCCTCTAGCACAGAATCGTTGTAGCACCTGCTACCAGGTTCCTCTGCCTCATCCCAGCTCTCGTCAAGCTCTTGGCATTCACCTCTCTGTTGCTTAGTCTGATCCCAGATCCCCTGCTAAGGGCAGGCCCGCCTCTAGGACAGCTTCCTGGAAATCCTCTGCCTCAGACTTGCCAGCTCCTACCTGGGCACCACGGGTTGAAAAGGAGAATGAATTCGCCCAGCTTCCGGTCATTTTGTTTTCGGCGAGAGGAGACCCTGGTGCTCATTAGGTAGCGGCCGATGACAGCGTTGGGAGGGCTGGTGATGCCGACGGTTACGGTGTTCTCCGTCTGAGCCTCCTCCACTGCTGTCCAGTTCTTGCCCACTTCCGGCTCCGATATCTGGAACACAGCTTTGGTGTGGTGGTCCTCAGAAGCCTGGGGTCCTGGCAGAAAGGAGAGCGAATCAGCAGACCCAGCCGTCCCTAGGAAACCCAGCTCTAGAGAAGCAGAAAAGCTACAAGCCTGGAAGGCCAACCTTCACGCCCTGAACTGCTGGGACACTTTGGGGGCCACATCCGTTGTTCCCGATTTCCCACCCACCTCCTGGATCTAGGAGAAAGTAACAGGACCCCTGAAATCAAAGTCTGTCATTTGTCTAGGAAAGAAAAGCTTGAGGTCCCCAAATCCCTGAAGAATTTCCAGAGCCTTGATTCCTTGGCAGGCAGAGAATTCCAGGGCAGCTGTCATCTCTCTTACCCCCTGCTGGCAGAGCCTGCCAGCCCTCGGCAGCAGGCTGTCATCAAAAGCCTCTAGGGGTCAGAGCTCAGCCCACCTGCGGGGACTGGGACACTCACTTCTCTCCAATCTGCGCTGATGACCAAAGGGTCTCAGATCACCGTTCATGAACAGATCTTTCTGGATGTAGACCAGCGGGAGATGCTGGCGAGACAGTTACCTGTCTCTACCGTGAAGATGATGGTCTCCTGGTCCTCCAGGGGTCTGTTCAGCTCCAGCACCAAGGTGAACGGCTGGCCCCTGCGAACCACCAGCTCAGGGCCGGGGTACTCCTGGGTGTGGTGAGCAGCACCGTTCTTGCTGTTCAGCCAGTCTGCCTCGGTGACTCTGATCCCTGAGCAGGGAGAGGACAGGGCGGTGAGGCCGCGCCCGGGACATGTATCTCATCCATGTCTACCGTACCCTCCCACCTGCCTCGACCTGCCAGTCATTTGCTCATGCAGCTACTTTTTATCATATGCAGTGGGTTCTGGTTATTCACAGCACTTAAAGTTGCCGTGAACACCGAATTAGCAAATACTGCACCGTTACTCTTAGCCTGATCCCCAACCCCCAGCCCCCTGAGCGCCCCGCTGACAGCCAGCACTGACTTGGCAGCCATGGGACTGAGCCATCTTGCAAGCAAATCCTCCATCCTCTGGTCATGCTGCCTCCACTGACCCCAAATGAAGCAGAAACAAACTGTCCCCACCGAGCTCTACTCAGAATGTGGGTTTGTGAGTGAGAGAATGATTGCTGTTGTTTTAAGCCTTTAAGTGTTGGGGCGGTTTGTTATACAGCAGTAGGTAACTGAAACATGTAGGGGCCCCAGGAATCGCTGGGATGGAATTTTCCAACAAGCCCAGTGGGATCAGGACCTGAAGTTAGATTTCGTTTAAATAGTATCAGTAAATGTGACCTTCCTTCCTTTTTCCCTCCCTTCCTTCCCTCCCTCCCTCCTCCCTTCCTCCCTTTCACTCTTCTTTTAGAGGGGGGTGGTGCAGAGGGAGAGGGAGAGAATCTTAAGCAGGCTCCATGCCCAGCTTGGAGCCCCATATGGGGCTGGATCTCACCACCCTCAGATCATGACCCGAGCCAAAAATCAAGAGTTGAACACTAGGGTGCCTGGTTGGCTCAGTGGGTTAAAGCCTCTGCCTTCGGCTCCCGTCATGATCTCAGGGTCCTGGGATCGAGCCCTGCATCGGGCTCCATGCTCAGCAGGGAGCCTGCCTCCTCCTCTCTCTCTGCCTGCCTCTCAGCCTACTTGTGATCTCTCTCTCTGTCAAATAAATAAGTAAAAATCTTAAAAAAAAAAAAAAGAGTTGAACACTTAAGCAACTAAGCCATCCAGGCCCCCATGTGACATGTCTTTCACATCCAAGTTTGGGTTGTCAATTCCTACCTGCAAAACTTTTCAACATGTAACTTTGGTATATGGATAAATCTTTGGGACTCTTTTTCAACAATAAAATTCAACTTCTTTCCAATACGCAAATCCTAACTGAGAGGCTTGATAAGACTCTCCCAGTTGATGTGAAAGCCACCCTCCCCCCAAGTATGATAATGAGAGTAATAAGATGAATAGCTACTACATATATAGTTAATACTCACCATGAGCTAGACATCCTCCTCTGTGATTTACATTTATAAATTCAGTGAATCCTGGCAACAACCTTGAGGTCAATACTATTTTTACCCCTCATTTTACCCATGAGAAGACTCAGGCACAGAGAGGTAAAGTTACTGTACAAAGGCCACACAGCTAGGATGGGCGGTGCCAGGGTTCTGTGCTCTCCTGCCTCTCTGGTGAGCAAGGACTGAGACCAGGAATTGTCAAATCTTGTGTCACTGGGGTGTGGGATGGAGAAAACACAGGATTGAGAGCCAGGCACACCCGGACCCTGACCCCAGTTGTGTCATTGCTCGTGCACCCTTGGGCATGTCACCTCACCTTTCTGAGTCTCGGTGTCCTGACCTAAAAAATGGAGACCATGATAGTGTCTGCCCCACAGGGTTCTTGGAAGAACTTAGCCAAAAAGCCTGCCCCCGCAAGAAATCCAGTGCCCCAGCATTTTGCATACAGTAGGCACTCAGCAAGTGTCATGTTCTTTCATCTTTCTGGGGAAGGTGGGACCCGCACTCTGATACCACAGTCTTCTGTCCCTTTTCCTGCTTACCCTCTGCCTCCTCCCACGGCCAAGTCCAAGTCCAAGTCCCTGTGCAGCCTGGGAGCCCCGAGACAGTCCCTGTAAGTAATTCTACCCATCCTTCCACCACAGCTGGAATGGACCTGCTCCCAGGATTACTCTTCACCAGCATCTGTCAACCGTGGACCAGCAACAGGCTGCTGTGAGCAGTGCAGATCCTGGCCCTCTGACCCTGACTTCCATGACTTTTCGGGGTGCTTCTCCTCCCCCAAGGAAGAGTCTCAGCTCCTCAGCCTGGTTCTTGAGACCTCCACTGGGAGGCTCTGGACATCCTTCTTGTCTAGACTGCAAGAGTCTCTTTCAACCAGTGTCCACTTTCAACCAGTGTCCACTTAGGAAGAGCTAGGCTGGTGCTCCAGTCTTGATACCCAGGCCTGAGATTCATGGAAAAGGCTGGTTCTGGCTAGCTCGAACTGGGCCAGGAGCCCTCGCAGGGCATCATGATTTGGGGATAATGACTGAACATGTGAACGGGAACTTCTGCAGCTGACATGTGAGTCCCAAGCTTGGGAGCTCCTACAGCCCTCGTGGCTGTGGGTGAGCGAGGACTGGTTCCAACAGCGACCCCGTCTGGCGGTGTCCGGAACAGCAGAGCCAGCGACTTCCTTGCGCCCACCCTGCCCCCACCACGGTCCCACCACTCGCGCTGATTCTCACATCTGAAAGTAGAATGGAAGCCTGCCACCCGTGTCGCCCCACTAGTTCTTGGTCAGGAACCTTCCTCTCAAGTCCCAGAAGTTTGAGCTCAGGTGGGATCTGTTCTGTCTGTAGACACAGGCAAGAACTAGTTGCCTTGCCCATATGGGATTGTCTGGTTGTAGCAGAGCCGGAAGGGCCATTAGAAGAAGCCCAGGGCCATATTTTACTGACAAAAACTGAAACCCAGAGATGAAAAGAAAAGGGCTTCTTGCCCGAGGACACCAAGTCCAGCCGGACCCTGTGCGGGGACAGGCCAGAACAGGATGCAATTCATTTTTGTGTTTTGTTTTGTTTTGTTTTGTTTTTGTTTTGTAGGGGATGAGTGGGGAGCAGGAGATAAGATTATAGGGTGATAATTATCTCAATGTGGCACGCCCCAGGGATTCTTGAAAGGGGGTGGTTAGGAGCTAAAAGGAGTCCCTGGGCCCCGGGTCATGGGTTCAAGTCCCCAGGATTCCATCTTGGGTTCCTCTTTCCATGTCACAGCCCAAACCAGCTCCCTTCCCCCCCTCTGGGCATCTGGAGCCTCATCACGGTGGGGCAAGAGGGGTGGAATGAGTCACAAGGGCCATTATCATCATTATCCCCCAATCTCAAAGACCATCTCTCTCACAGCTTCCTGTCAGACTCAAAGTCCCTCCTCCGAATTCTGGGTGACTACAGGGTCATAGTTCTTGCTGTGTACCTCAGAGAGGTGTCTCATCCCCTGCTCAGATGTTAAAAAGTTCTTCCTGCCCTGGAACCAAAGACTTTTTTCTCGCAACTTCTCCCCTATTTGTCCCCACGCTGCCTTTCCCTTACCCTCCCAGAACACAGCTGTCCCTTCTGACCCAGGACAGCTTTGCAGAACTGTGACTGAGAAATCCTGAGCTGGCCCCCTCCCCATGCCACACCTGCCTTGACCCAGGATGTCACTGCTCTGGTCCCTGTGCCATCTGTATTTGTGAGCATCACACCCTTGGGACTGGCATCTGTGGGCTGATTGTCTACACTGGGAGTGGGGGAGGGGATTCCGCAGGGAGGAAGCTTCTCTTCTGGTGATTACAGCCCAGTGGGCCTTAGCTGGTGTCCTCCTCAGCCCTCGTGGGGACCACTGGGCACAGAATGGGGGAGCCTACGTGTGGGGCAGCCCAAGGCCAGGAGATAGATGTGCGTGTGGGATGGCTTCCAGAACCCCTATCAAAATAAACCCAAGGGCATTTGGGTGGCTCAGTCGGTTAAGCGTCTGCCTTTGGCTCGGGTCATGATCCCACTGTCCTGGGATCCGGCCCCGTGTCCAGCTCCCTGCTCAGAGGAGCCTGCTTCTCCCTCTCCCTCTGCCTGCTGCTCTGCCTGCTTGTGCGTGCTCTCTTTCTCTGTCAAATAAATAAATCAAATCTTTAAAAAAAAAAAAAAAAGCAAAACAAAACCCGATGTCACCTCCTCCACATACTCAGCTCCAGTTCTGCCGAGACTGACACTGCGCCTCTAACCAGTCATCAAGGAAGCCCAGACATAATTGTTTGCTTACATGTCTCTCTCCTCCACTGCGAGTGCGGGGAAGGCAAGGCCTGGGTCTCATTCTCTCTGAGTTGTCTGAGCCCAGCTCAGAGCCCAGAGCAGCGTAGAGGCTCAGCCAATGTTGGTGGAATGAATGCTTGTCCCTCCCTGTCCTTCAGCAGGGACAAGGGTGTGAAAAGAGGAGCTCCCCAGCTTCCTGGCACACCCTTGGGGATCAAGACCTGTGCCCCGTCAGCTACCCACACCCTGTCCGCCCCCCCCCATAATCTTCTCTTTCAAGCCGCCACATTCCAAAGCCTGCCCTTCCTTCCTGTCTTCCTTCCCTCTGCAGTCCTGGGCCTAGGTGGAGTTCCTGTCACTGGCTCCCGTGCCTCCCCCACCCCCCAATCACCCCCCCCCCGGTGGGAGAGGGGTTAAGTCGCTTCCTCTCTCTGGGCCTCAGTTTCCTTATCTGTGAAATGAGTCCAGAAGAACTTCTCCGGTTTGAGTGGTTGGCAGTTTGCTGAATCGAGAGTTTCTGATTCCCCCAGGTTCCTCTCAGCCCCTGCGCACAAGATGCCCCCCAACCCCGAGTGCGTACGGATGGAGGCTTGTCCCACTGACCCCGGGTGGGCGCCAGGGAAGGGATGGGAGATGCGATGCCTCATCGAGGACTTCTCTGACCCACAGCGCGCCTGAAGCACCGAGGGCAGAACCCCGCCCTGGGGAGACGCTGGACGAGCTCCGGCCCTGAGCTCAGGCCCCACGGATGCCCAACCTGAGGCCGTGCCCCCAGATACATGGAAACAGGGATGCTGTAAGAGCATTCTCTCCGCCTGTCCCATCCCCCCAAAGCCTCGTGGCCCCTCCAGCTGCTCTCCTTTCCTTCTCCCACCCACCTGTCTCTCTTGACCTTCCTTTCCACCACGACTAGGCTCCCGATTTCAGAAGCACACACTGCAGTTCAAATGCAGGCTTCATCCATCACTGGCTGTGTGACCTGAGGCAAGTGACTGAACCTCTCTGAATCTCAGTCTCCTGGTGAAAATGGGCGTTGTGGTAGGAGCCGCCCCCTCCTGTAGTAGCACTGAAGCGAAACACGTCAAGTGGAGTACTTAGAGTCGTCCCTGGCACACACGAGGTGCTCAGTACGCGTGCGTGCTGGGACTCCAATGATCGTCAGCACTTGCCCAAGAGCTGCCGGCTGCCAGTCCGGCATTCTGCCAATGAGCGTTCTCCCGAGGCTTCCACTTACTGGCTGTGTGGCCCTGGCTAAGTGAATGGACCTCTCTGAGGATCACATGGCCTTCCCTGAAACATGGCAATAATAGTACCTAGCTCATAGACTTTTCGGGAAGATGGGGTAAGGACCATAAGTAGGCCGAGGAGAAAATGCATCTCCTAAGCCTGGAAATCCAGAGATCGAGAGGAGCCATTAATAAACACTCTTGAGCAACAAGCTTCAGCCAGGGTGAGTGGTCTCTCTCTGTGTAGGGTACTTAGCCTGGTGCTGGGTCCCCAGTTCGCTGAGTCAGTGCATGGGGGGGGCTCCTCCTCTCCCCACATCTCCCCCACCGCTCCGATCCACCCCTTCCCTGTTCCCACACACATTGTTTTTCTTTGTACTCTCCCCTCTTCACCTCTCACTGAAATTACCGCACGGCTCCAACAGCCTCTCAGCATTTTCTAGCTCACGCTGTTCAATCCATCCCGTTACTATGGAGAAACCCAGCTTCCTTGAGGAGAAGGGACTCTTCGGACAGCACAAGGGGCAGCGTGTCATTTCCCCTGCTCCAGAGCCATCAGACCCGCAGTCACGATGCTGCCATTGAAGGTCCCTCACCATCTGCCCCTGCCTGTCACTGCCCGCCCTGCCAAGGGCATCTTCCCTCCAGCTCACTTGCTCACCAGCCAGCCCCAGACGTCAGCCTAAGATCGAGTCCTACTCGGAGGAAAAGGTTGCCACCTGCACCCTCAGCTCTTCATCACCAACCCACCCGCAGCCCCAGCTCCTTGGGTGACACCAGACAGCTGGTGATGCTCTTCTCCCCAGATCTCTGTCCCAGCGCCAGGGCTGACCCCCACGGGGGCTGAGCCCAGGAGGCTGTGCTGACGCCAGCGATCTCTCCCAGACTCTGGACTCCGCGTAATTGGTTTTTAATGGACTTCATTATGACCCTACCCTTAGTGTGCATCACGAGCACCTGACCTCCACAGCTAAATGATTAATTGGGGAATTGCCTGGGGCCACTGCCCGATCTCCCTTTCCTTTCTGGTCCTGTTGGAAGCAGCTGGCCTCTGTCACCAGTAGGCAGTAGTGAGAACATCTCAACCGGAACCAGCCCTGTCCAGAGACCGTCCTTCGATTCTTAGAATTTCCAAGAATTATAATCCAATAATGGCAAAAGCGTCTCATTTCATTTGCTGGCACCGATCGACTGGTAGGACTACTGGAAGAACTATGTTGAGGAGAATTCCAGGGCCACATCCAGGCCCTGTGGGGGTGGGGGGAGTTTGGGGCTCAGCTAGTGATGTCTGCCGTGGACAGCGGGGAGAGGAGCAGCTGCTTTCAGAATCTGATGTCCTGGTCATTCGCACATGGATTCCATGGTGGGCAGGTGCCTCCTGCTCCAGAGGAGTCAGTCCCCAAGAAACCAGGAAGACTCCGAAGACCAGGGAACTGAATTCGACCTAACTAACTGTCATTTCCATTTACTTGATGTGATGGGTCTCCCCCTGTTATGTTACAAGTGGAGAAACTGAGCTTCAGAGAGAGGACTGACCAGCCAGCAAGTTAGTAATGCATCAGACATTGGAACCCTTGTCTCTGACTCTGCTCCTGGAAGGGTCCTTTCTCAGCAATTAAACTTTGCCAACTTTAAGGCGGATAGTGTATCAGGTAATTAGGGAAGAGGGGCCTCTGGGTGCGCCCAGAAAAGTAGACCTGGAAGGAAGCAGAGCCAGTCCCCCTGGAACCCAGGACCGACAGGGCAGAAGCAGCACTGCCAGGGTGGAGTGAGAAATTCAAATATGACAAGGAAATTAAACTACCTGCCTTTGAAAGTCAAAAAATAAACAAGAGTTGACTCATATGATTGTCACATGATCCTGGACAATAGAAGACAGGAGGCATAGAATTAGGAACGTCCTTTAAAGACTTATGAGAGTAGGACCCCTGTGTGGGCTGACTTGCTCACCCCTGGACCCCAGCACCTAGCCGAAGGAGGCGTAAAATACGTAATTGTTAACTAGCGGATGAGTTCCTGGGGTGGAGGCAAGTTGGCCCCTCACTATATTGGGCCCCACAGCGGGGGGCACATTTTCAGAGTCTGCTGCCCCCAAGGCCCCACATGAGCTACTGTGGGGCGTTTGGCACACTTGGTCTCATCAGTCCCTCACAGCAGGCCCGTGAGATGATTTGTATTATAATTTCCACTTTACAGATGGGAAGATGGAGGCACCAAGGACAAATTCTCCCGCTCAAGGTCACATAGCTCATTTCACCTCCGACAGAGCTGCTCTTGCCCGTGAGTCTTCGGAGTGGGAATTTGAAGAGGACACAGCCCATGGGGCCTCTCTCTGCCCCCTCTCTCTTCCCCTGCTCGCCAGGCTGGTGGGAAAAGCCTGGCTCCAGGCCAGAAAGGGCTTTGCCACAGCCTTGCCGGGCTGTCCCTGGATGGCTCTCTCTATCTCTGGGCCTCTGTGTTCTCAGAAACATGAGGGAACAGCACATGGATCGTGCAGCAAGGCAATCCTAAGGATCCTGCTCAAAGTTTCACCGCACAGACACCCCATTTCCTGAAGCTCCCCCCTGTGCCCCGAGGCCCCCAGGCCCTGCCCACTCACCTGCCATGCCAGGGCCAGCCTGCCCTTGCTTCCTTGGTGCGCGGTGTGCAGACCGTCTGGACGGCGTGTGGGAGCACAAGCCCGGCCCGCGTTCACAAGGTGGATCTCGGGGTGCTGCTTGGCAGGACAGTCAGAATCCTCGCGGAGGCGTGGCCCTTCTTACCCTCGCAGTGACACCTAATCACCCACTAATTGCCCTGGTTTGCACCTCAAGGGTGTCCCTCGTGGGAGTGGCTTCGGCCAAGAGGCTTTCGGAACACAGATTTGGGAGCTGGTCTGTGGGAGAAACTGAGGCCCAGAAAGGTCACAAGCCTGGCACGAACAGAGGAGGGGGGAGAGGAAAGCCGATGGGAACTGGGTGTGTGGTCTCCCACTGTCACCCTCCCAGCAGCCCTCCGATGAGAACATGGAGCTCTGAGAGGGTGCCCTCCAGGTAGAGGGTGATAAGCTGTGGATCCCGGGCTGGGACCCAGGGCTCACGGCAACTGGTCTGGGGCCGTCTTCTCCTATCCTGGGTGAGAGGAAGAGGCTCCGGGGCCACAGTGCTCTCTTCTGTGCAGACTCCAGAGGCATCTGCAGGGGTAAGGCCTACCGTCCTCGCCTGGGCCGTGCCCCCAACCATGCCACACCCTCTGCCTCCCAATTGCCCCACTGACAGGCTTGGCCTCCGGGGAGGAGCCCTGAGTGTCAAGGAGAAGCTTCAGACCCATGCAGTCCTGGATTTGAAGGGCAGCTCATCTCCTGGTCACAGGAGCAGTAAAATGAAGACAGGGGTCTCTCCTTACAGAGAGACCCTGGGGGTGCCTGGGATAATGCAGGGACAGGGTCTGGACGCCCAGGGACCCTGACTCACCTGTCCCTTCGCTCTTGCAGTCATTCATGCTGTAGGAGTTGGCCCATTCCTGACCTTGTCCGGCTCTTCCAAGTCTGCAAACTTTCCAGTTTGGGACTTCTGAGCTTTGGGGTGGGGCGATGGGGTTGGCATGCTGCCTTGCTGCTCCACCTGTGTGATATCTACCCAGGAAATAAGAAGGAGAAACTGGGTGGGAAACTGAGGCTCAGTTTCTCTCTGGGACCAGACAGCCTGATTCCTTGGATTTCTCGCAGGGTCTCCCTGTGTCAAAGCAACACCCAGGAGTGAAATCAACCTAGGCTCTTGGGAGGAGGTCATTAAGAAGAGGGGAGTGGCCCTTGGCTTCAAAGCCAAGGCTAATTCACCTGACTTCGTGAGCTGGCTCCAGCCTGAAGCTTGGAGACCTGGCAGCCACCCGTGCTCATGACCTTGAGTGAGACCTCTTCATCTCAGAACCCTGGCTTCTCCACCTGTGACCTAAAAGGACTGTCCGAAAGTGTGAAGCATCCTCTTAGCTCACAGGCTAAGATCCCAGGACTCAAAGATTCCGGACCTCAAAGTTTCTGAAAGTCTTAGGTCATGGAATGAAATAGAAGGAATTTTATTTTCCTGGGAGCCGGGAAGGAAGTTTCTTTCTGTTGGTAAGTACCCTCAGGGGATGACTTGGGGCCCACAGAGGCTGGGTGGGGCTGAGTCAGGGAGAAGAGGGTGTGTGTGTGGGGGACTATGGAAGGATGGGGGCAAGAAGGGGCGAGGTCAGCAAGTGCTGTGCACCGTGGCTCTCCTATGATCACACAAGCATACAGGAAAGTGTATAAAACCCCCAAGTGTTTGATGTGGAAAGTGACAGAGGGGTTGAGCTCTGCTTGCCAGTTTGATGCAGGGCAAACATCTTTAATGGGCTCTTTGCAGGCCTGCACTGTCTTTAATTACTGCCTCCTGGCACTGGGCCAGGCTGTTCCTTCCCTCCTGCCCTGCAGCCGGTGGACCTGGGCCCTACTGAAGCTGCTTGTCCGCCTGTGCGGGTCAGGCTCCTCCCCACTAATCACTGTCTCATCCAGGGCCCTTTATCTTTCATCTTGGTTTTGCCTGGACTCAGGCTCCCAGAAAATGGGGCATTTAAAAGCACCCCCCTGCCCGGCCCCAAACAACCGCAGACGAAAATTCCTACTCAAGCTTAGAGGAGACTAGTGTACTCTAGGATGAGGCCAGGAGACTGGGCTCTGTTATCTCCAGGCCAAATTGGCTGTGTGACCCTCGGCCAGTCACTTACCCTCTCTGGGCCTTGGTGCCTAATGAGATTGCAGACTAGGTTTTACCGGTTCTGGCCTTCTCTGATTCTACATGATCACGCAGGAACCAAAGACTGGGACAACTCCGGATACCCAAATGTTCCTTCACGAATTAAATCTATGCCTGTGGAATAAAAATAGTTTGCTTTTCCAGGACTCCTGGGTGGCTCAGTCGGGTAAGCATTGGCCTTCAGCTCAAGTCGTGATCTCAGGATCCTGGGATCCAGCCCCACACCAGGCTCCCTGCTCAGTGGGGAGTCTGCTTCTCCCTCTCCCTCTGCCCTTCCGCCTGCTCATGCTTTTTCTCTCTCAAATAAATAAAAAAATTTTTTAAAAAATATTTTATTTGACAGACAGAGTGAGAGAGCACGCACAAGCAGGGAAACAGCAGGGCAGAGGGAGAGTGAGAAGCAGGATCTCTGTTGAGCAGGGAGCCCGATGCCAGCGCTGATCCTAGGACCGCGAGATCCCAGGACCCGAACCAAAGGCAGATGCTTAACCAACTGAGGCACCCAGGTGCCCCTAAGAAATAAAATTCCTTAAAAATTGTTTGCTTTTCTGACTGTAAAGATGACATACACTCATGTGGAAAATCCAAGCAATATAGAGAAAGAAGGTATACATGCATGTCACTGCAAACATACGTAAATAAATTCACATACGTCCTGCTGTACAGAGACATGAATTTATAGCCTAACTTTTTCACTTAACCGAATGATGTCCTCATCTCGCGCTCCCTTTCCAGATCACAGAATACACGTGTGCACAGTCATGACTAGTGGCGTTTCTAGTGCTAATTTACATTAATTTGCTTACTTTCCCCAAACTGATGGGAATGTCATTTTTCCCCCGGGTTTTTGCCCTTAGGAAGAAATGTCATGCTCTTGCGGAGCTGTTTCGGCGTCCTTGCATTTCTGTTTCCTTCACGACAGACATCTGGAGAGCTTCCCTGCCCTCTCACCTGCCCCCAGCACAGAGCCCTCGATCTGATGGAGAGGGGAGTCATGCTACCTCTCCCGTCTTTTTGGTGGGGGGAATACAGAAAAACAGGGGCCTCCTTGTGGACAGTGGAGGGTAGGGGTGAGCCGGAGCGGGGTGGCGGGGGTGGGCAGAGCAGCAGAGACCTAGTCGGGGCCTCTGCCCTTTGAACAGCAAAGGACTGATTACTCATAGGCTTTAGAACAGCAAAGTGTGGGCACCAAAAACAAGTTTTAAAAATAATTAAAAAAAGGAAATCAAAGCCATCACTTTGGGAAAAAGAAGGATCGGGGGGTTTATTTAATTTCAAATTTATTCTTATTTTAATTACTGGATTGGAGGGCGCCATGACTTTTCCAAGACTCAGGGCTTTTGTCTGGCCGTGGCTTGGCGAGTCTCAGAAGCAGAGCAGTGAATCTGAGAGTGTGTGGTCCTCGGACCTGCAGCATCTGCATCCCCCCAGAGCTGGTGAGAAATGCAGACTCCTGGGCCCCTCCCCAGACCCTCTGAAGCAGAATCTGCATTTTAACCGTTCCTCCCATGATTCATATGCATAATATAGTTTGAGAAACTCTATGGAGAGTAGCCATTCTCAAAGGGAGCTCCGGGGTCACCAAGGTTCCTGTAGGGACTCTGTGAAGTCAATCCTATTTTCATAGCACTATTAGGGTTTTTTTTTAATTTCATTTTTATCCTCTCATGAGTGTACAGTGGAGTGTGTGATACATGAGACTGCACAAACCTAAATGGAAAAGCAGATATGGGACTATAGTTATTTTGCTGTGAAGCTTTCTATTTAAAGATATTTTCCCCCCCAAAAGAAAATAAAGCAATGCCACTCTTACTAATATTATTTTCTTAGTTTGGAAAATACAGTTGTTTTTAGTTATTTTTCATAAGCACATGCTATTTGTGTTAAGATGCAGTGGGTTTATTAGTTTTTAAATGAGTTAATGAATAAACATCTTGTAAGTTTCTCAGTGTTAATTTCTAAGTTGGTAAATATCCAGAGCTATTACACGTACACACAAAACCTCTTTGGGGTTCTCAGGAATTTTTTCAGTGTAAAGAGGTCCTAAAACTGAAATGTCTGAGAACTGCTGGTCTAGGGTGTACTTCTCTCTAGGAAGTGGGAAGTGGGGAGTGGGTCTGAGGCTGTGGCCTCAAGCAAAGATGAGGCCATAGGCCAGAAGAATCCCAGGACAGCCGTGCTCTGCAGGGGCTGCCCACTGAGCCCTCTGGTGCTGGGTACCCTTATTCCAACAATCGCAAGCCTGGTGCCATCTGTGGGTGAATCCCAAGATCTGAGCAGCCGGCTGGACACACGAGCCTCTGTGTGCCCGGGCTGGGCGTCATCGACATTGTCTTGGGAAGTCATCTTCACAGGACAGTGAGTCAGAAGGACTCAGCTCAGTTAGACCTGGACTGGTCTGGTAGCAGGGTGTCCCCTCCCCTCTCTGGGCCTCCGTCAACCAGAGCTGGGACACGGGAGACAATTCTGCTCTCTTCCACCCCTGGGTGAGGTCACTGGGTGACCGATAAAAGACTGGGAAGCTCTAATTCATCTCTACATACATCACTTCGTCCTGAGGGTAATAACCGCGGGGACATGGCTAGCCAGCATCCAGGCTCAGGGAGGGAGATGTTTGCCTGGCCGGAAGGCAGGTCTCCCTTCTACCATCGTCAGAGGACCTGCTTATTGCGCACTGCGAGAGGGCCAGCAGCTTCGGGCGAGCCAGGAGATCACAGGCAGCCTGTGTCCGGTATCCACGTGTTGCCCTGTTTATCCACCTGTCCGTCTGTCAAACATCCTCAGGACCTAGAATCTGCTACAAAGCTCGGAGCATTCACAGCCTACTGTGTTTTTGCTATGGGTGCTCATGAGCCCTTCATATACTTAGACATTCTTCCTCATTCATCACTCCTTCCAAAATTCATTCAACAACTTCTCCATGCCCACTAAGGAGCAAACCAACCTCTGTGGAACCTACACAGACTTTCAGTGTTTGTGACACTTTTTAAAAATTATTATTATTGGTATTTATATATCAACGTATTCTAGATCCTCCCCTTGGTTCATACGAGGTTCCCTCATTCTTCATGAAAGATAATGTGTTTGAAGTCTTTTCAGCTTTATGTCGTATAAATTCTGTTGCCCTGGGGATCCCCAACCATTGAAGTGGAGAGTGGATGCCAGGCATTGACGGCCTGATTGGGGTGTTCTGGATTCTGTTTGCTTTGATTGGTGTCTAACAAGACAATGATCTTTAAAGCTAGGCTTTCATGAGAAAGGCTTATTAAACACTAAACCTCCACTAACAATCAGGAGTCAAGCCTAATGGATAAGACCTTCAAGATTAGTATAAGCCAGGGCCAGAGATCTCTGGATATTCCATTTAAACCCTTTCCATCTGGGAAGTGAAGGAAGCCCCCTCTGCTGATCTCAGGGGGAAAAAGGGAGACCAGAGGAGGAGAAGTAGGAAGATTTCTTGACTCGACTTCATCTCTCACAACCAAATTTCCAGACAGGCAGGAGGACAGGTAGGGAGGGGTAGGTTGCTACATAGTTTGAGGGAAAAGCCGAAATTAAAAGGATTATTGCCAACTAGCCTGGACTGGGAGATCCGAAGTGTGGTTGCCTTTGGGGGTGAGTTGGGGACAGGGATTGACGGGGAAGGGACATGAAGGAACTTTCTTGGGTGATGGTTCAATTGGGATAGATGATTGGGATGTTTGTTACATAGGCGTTGGTAAACTTCAACAAATGTACACTCAAGATTTGTATATTTCAGGGCTCAGTTGGTAGAGCACGCGATTCTTGATCTCGGGGTTGTGAGTTCGAGCCCCGCTCGAAGTCAGGTGAGTTGGGTGTGGCGATTACTTAATAAAAATCTTAAAGAAAAAAATATTTGCCTATTTCATTGTATGTGAATTTAACCGTTAAGAAAAGGAAAGCTGTAAGCGAATTTCAAACTGTAGTCGATGATAGTTGTGCTGAATTATTTAGAGGGAGGTGTACTGATGTCTGTAGTTTAATGATGGTGCAGTTGAAATGCAACAAAAATGAGATGGATGGATGGATGGAGAGATGTGTGATAAAGTGAGTAGAGTCACATGTTAATGGTGGAATCTATATGGTGTTTACTATGACTTGCTTTGACAAAGTTTTATAAAAGGTATGTTTGAACATTTTCATAATAAAATGCAAAAGGGTTTTCTTTCCATGTGGCATCATCCTGTCCAGCTGCACAGCCCCTTTTGAATGCCCTTGCTGTGTTTAATGAATTTCCAGCCTCAGGAGTCCTGACACCCAAAGGCAGAACACAGGGAAGCCTGGCCTCCCTTGTAGCTAGGAGGCAGGCCTGTGACCTACAGTCATCAGATCCCACCCCGACTCCAGCTCAGAGTGTGTGGTCCTTGCACTTCCGGTGTTTGCTGGCACGGGCGGGGGCCGGCTGCCACGGTGGTTACATTTTTCCAGACTTCGCATGGATGAGCTCCTGCCCCACAGGTAGTATTGGCAAGGGTAGGAGCAGCAGCGGGCCCTGCTGTTTCCTCTCCAGGCCAGTTGGGAGGTTACAGATATCACTCCCAGAAGCTGAGTGCTCCTGATGATTCTGGGGGTCCTCCTTATCCTTTTCATAAGTTCCCCCCCACTCCGGCAAACAGTAGTTGCCAAAGAGGATGCCTGAGAGGCGGGCCTGAAACAACCTTCTTGAATCTAACAGGCGGGGAACCAGATGTTCCCACGTGCCCCTGGGAAGTGGAGATGCTGGAAGGGCCAATGGAGGAGGCTTTCCAGTCCCCAGTCCTGCCTGTGAGGAACTTGGATGTCCTCATGCTGTTCTAACAACAGGTAAACAATGGAAAATCAACAATTCCTCTTGGATCCATTGAAGCAGTGAGAACACAGGGCACGCTACGGACCCCCAAATTGGAGAGATAGATAGACAGAGACAATGGCAAGTGACTGCAGCAGAAACCTCCATGGGAACCCGTCCCGGGATTAGAAAACCTAGTCTGTTATTGACGAATTGCTGGAGGCTCAGCGTGGACAAGTCAGAGAGGAAAATTCCAGGGGGCCCATCCTAGAGGGGACCCCCACACCTTTGTGAGTTTTGTCTCCAGGAGCCCTACCAGATTCTCCCAGTGAAAATCAGAGAAAATGTCTCCCCGCCCCGGTCCCCCATGCTTCAGTCAGGGGGCGGGGGAAAGGAACCATTTAGAAATAGGCTAGAGCATTCTGTTCTTAACACGGCCTGCCCTTAAGTGAGACTAACTTCAGCTTAAACTACTGGGGTTTCGTACAAACCTAAATAACTTGGGGCAAGGAAAATACCCAACTCCATCCCCCTCTAGCCATCCTGTTCCACTGAAGGGGGACAGCGGCAGCGGCTGAGAAACCCTTGTGAAGGTCACAGCCCAGAGTCAGGTTCACTAAAAAACTGTGACCTAATCATAGAACCACGGAATGCTCCCTGCCCCCATCTCATGATCCCATCACTAAAGGTCTATTTACTGGAGTTGTTTTATCCAGTATGTTATGTCCAGCTTTCAACAAAAAAAAAATTACAAGGCATACTAGAAGGCAAAAACATAGTTAAAGGTTTTTTTTTTTAAAATTGATTTGACAGAGAGATACAGAGAGAGCACAAGTAGGCAGAGCAGCAGACAGAGGGAGAAGCAGGATCTCCACTGAGCAAGGAGCTGTACTCGGGTCTTGATACCAGGACCCTGGGATCATGACCCAAGCCAAAGGCAGCTGCTTAACCGACTGAGCCACCCAGGCTCCCCCACAGTTTAAAGTGATAGAAAAAACATCATGACTGGGCTCAAATACTGCAGGGATGATGGAATTATCAGACTGGGAATTTAAAATAACTATGACTAATATGCTAAGGGCTCTAATGGAAAAAAACAGACAGTATGTTTGGGATGGGCAACGTAAGCAGGAAGAAGAAAATTCTAAGAAAGAATCAAAAGAAAACTGTAACAGAAAAGAAGAATGCTTTTGATGGATTCATTAGCAGACTGGAAATGGCTAATGAAAGAATCAGTGGCCTTGAGAATATGTCCATAGATACTTCCGAAAAAGAAAAGCAAAGAGAAAAAAAGAATGAAAACAAAAACACGCAAAGACAAAATCATGAAACCCCCAAACCAGAACAGGATATTCAGAACTGTGAGACAACTACAGTGTAACGTCTACATCATGGGAATGCCAGAGTTCAGGAAAGAGAGAAAGAAACAGAAGAAATATTCAAAGCAATCATGAGTGAGAATTTCTGTCAAGTTAATGTTAGACACCGAATCACAGGTCAGAGAGCACCAAGTAAAAGGTAAAAGCCTGCTGCCCTTGGAGCTAGCCCCATCGCAGAGGGCCACATGGGCTCAGGGTCATGTCACCTGTCACCAGTCAAGGAGACAGGTAACCTCTCCGTGATCAGGTAGCCTTTCCGTGATCAGAAGCCTCTACCACGTAAGCCCTAAGATGAGGTCCTGGAGAGAAACTGGGAGATAAGGAGACGTGAGAGGCTGAGCATTCATCCAGTTGGGCTGGTTCATCACTACGGACCACTTGGACTAGAAGAATAAGGAATGACTGACCCACATTTAAAATCCGTTGTTTCTGGGCAGGACCAGGGCTCATGGAGATCAGATCACGATAGAACATTTACAAGCCATATTTTCTTTACCTTTCTAAAAAACTGTAATGGTTACCATTTGCCATTGTGCTTCCTAGGTGCTGCTGCTCTAACCTGCTTCTCATGTGTTTTTAGTCACCAGTGTTGTCCCCACTTCTCAGAGGAGAAAACTGAGGCTCGGAAAGGATCCATGTATGTCTCAAGGTCACACATTTGAATACTGATAAAGCCAAACTTGACCCTGTGCTGCCTGAGTTTGGAGCCTATCAACCACAGTGTTATGCAGAGAATCGAAGTTCAGCTCCACGGCAATTTTTTTGTTTCTCTGTTTCTTCAGTAAGTAGCTGGTGCTATTTACTGGGCTAGGTTAGACACGGCGGGAATACAGCAGGGACACAAGGAGATTGCCATGCTCCTGCTTCTCTGGTCCATTTATCGCTGTTGAAGGCTCCCCATAGCCTCTTGCCAGCCAGCGAATCCAGATTAGCCGTATATGGGGCATCTGGGCAAGGCACTGTGGAAGATGAAAGAAGTTCGAGGCACTCTCACAACCAGGTGCTATTTTGTTCAGAATCCCTCAATCCATTCATTCATTCACCCCATCATTTATGAGCTGTTTATTAACACCTGCTCCTGGCGAAGTGACAGTCTCTAGCCTTAAAGAAACTCAACATTTGTAAGAGAGATAAAGTCCATACCCCCAATAATCACAATACATCGTAGGAATGGATGATTCCCCAGAAATGCATAAATAGAGAATGGCTTTGCTCAGAGCTGGGAGAGACCATTCCAGAAGTTTCCCAGCAGACGAATTAAAAGTAATTTAATTCTGTTGGGAGAAGGATGTTCTTCCTGTGAATTCTGAGTGTTTTTTTTTTTTTAAATTACATCTCAAACGGAACCAGTTGGGAAAAATACTCTCACAACCTAATTCCCAATCCCTCCCCCAAAGCATTCTTCAAGCTCTCAAAGGAGATGAAACAAAGAAAAGGATGAACAATGAGAGAGAGTCTTCTGGTTCTGGCTGTGTCCAGGTGCTGGCCTGGACACAGGTTCCAGGTTGGACGGTTCTTAGGTCAGTCGCCCCACAAAGCCGGCCAGGAATGTTCCCCCACAACTTTATGGGGAGAGCTCTGCAAAACAAGAAGGGGTGGGGGAGGCTTCCAGGAAGGGGCGCTGGGGTAAATAACGCACAGGCATTTCCTGAGACCTCACAAAATGGCAGGAAGGAATTTCTACGCACAATGCATACATGCCCAAGGATGGGAGAGCCGGGGAGAAGGTAACAGCAGCGAAATTTGGAAATATGGAGAGCAGAGCAAGAGTGGCAAATCACGGGCGCCTGGGTGGCTCAGTGGGTTAAAGCCTCTGCTTTCGGCTCAGGTCATGATCTCAGGGTCCTGGGATCGAGGCCCGCATCGGGCTCTCTGCTCGCAGGGAGCCTGCTTCCCCCTCTCTCTCTCTGCCTGCCTCTCTGCCTCCTTGTGATCTCTCTCCCGCTGTGAAATAAATAAATAAAATCTTAAAAAAAAAAAAAGAGTGGCAAATCACTAGCACATCTGAAATACAGTCCCCAACCTGGACTCACCAATGGGGAGAGCCAGGCAATGGTGAAAACCAACTTCTATTATTGCAGAGTCCCCCAGAGGCTCTGGAACTGACAGCAGCAGACACACCCATAACTGGATGGTGGGGTGGAGGGGTTCATGGTAATCAATCAGAACTGGTTGGAAGTCTGTTTATGAAGCAGTATACACTGCCCCATCCCCCCAACCTGTGTAAGCTGAACGACTTCCCCTTCCCCAGCCCAATAAAGCTGGCAGTTCCATTCTCTGGGGAGAACACAACAGAGATGGGTGCACAGCACGCACAGTTGAGAGCTGGGGTTTGTAACTGAAAACAGGTGCATCAAGGGGGCCCTTGCATAGCATATGCCGAGGGGCTGACCCACCCTGCCTCCACCTCCCTCTCGACTTCCTACCCATGATGCTTGCAGCCGGCAGGATACATCTGTCAGGAGGCTGACCAGCTCCAAGGAAAGACTTCAAGATGCAGAGCTGGAGTTTTCCAGCTAAACAGCTCCCAGCTGTCACCACACCATGATGCTCCTGTCCCCAGGCATCCCCAGGCCTCCCCCAGCGCCTCCTCCCAGCCCTTGGTGGCCCTATCCTTACCCCTGAGCAGACAAGAATCACCAGACATCTGCAGAAAACTTCTCATCATGAAAGAGGGGGAAAAAAAAATAAACATACTAAAACAAGAACTTTGGACGAAAATGCCTATTTGAGGAGAAAACCTCAGGAAAGTAAACCATGCTTGGTATCCTCAGAACTGTGAGAAGATATTGCAGCCATGAAATAAAAACAGGGTATGATAAAAAAATATTCAAAACAAAAAGTTCTAGGAAACTACAAATTTGATAGCAGAAGTGAAAAATTTAAGTCTTGGCAAAGAAAGTTGAAGATATTGCTCAACCAGTAGTGTCCAAAGAAAAATAAGGAAGTATGCATGATAAAGAAAAGAAAATTTCAAGACTGGTCCATACGGTGCAATATCCGAGCCATGGGAGTTTCATAAAGACACAGATAGAGACAGACAGGAATTATCAATGAAATATTTAAAGAAAATTTCTCAGAACCAAAAGACATGACTTTCCAGGGCAAAAGGGCTTTCTGAATGACATATCGAATGGACTATGGATGACTAGGGACACCACCAGGTCTTGTGAAATTATAGAATACTAGGCATGAAGAGAAGATTCTATAAGCCTCCGGGGGAAAGCAACAGATCACATACACAAGAATTGGAAGTGGAAGTGGCTTCCATTTTCTCAGTAACACTAGAATGAAGAAAATTCTGAGGGAAATAGTTTCTGCTTCAGAATTCTTGATCCAGCCAAGCTGGAAACCAATTGTGAGGGTAAAATAAAAATATTTATAGACATGCAAGGTCTCAAAAGATTTACCTCCAGGGGCCCTTTCTCAGGAAATTACTGGAGCATATCATGCAACATAAAAGAGGGAGTAAGTAAGGTAAGAGGAAAGATAAGGGATAAAAGAAACAGGAGCCCCAGTGGAGAAGAGGGACAAATTCCAGAATGATTCAGAAGGGAGACCCTAGGACTCCAGCTGGTCACTGGGCATAAGGACCAGCCAGGTCCAGGGTCCAGCAAGTCAGAAGACTCTGAGAAGTTCTCCAGCACGTTAAAATGGATCGACTAGCTGAGGTGTCTACAGATCTTGAAAGGTTATTTCAACAATTGTCAGAGTGTTTGATTTTTGAAATAGTAAGTACGTAGAAAATGAAGCAAATATAAAGCCTAGATTTGAAATCATTAATTCTAGAGAAAACCAATTTTGTGCAGGAAAGGAAGAGTAAGTACAGTACAGCTGCATGGTTGTTATAGTAACGTAAGCTCCTACCAAAGTTACAACATAACCACCCTGGGAAGAGGGGGATGGGAAGACTGTCCTGGGAGTGGGGTGGGGGGATGGGAATTAAGAGGACCCGACCCTCATTTTCCATGGTGGGAAGTCAAGGGACAGTCGTCACTATAGTTCTGAAAAATAAAGAAGCAGCAATTAAATTATCCAGAGCATGTTATTTGAAGACGTGGTTGTAGATTTTTATTTATTTTATTTTTAAAGATTTTATTTATTTACTTGTAGAGAGAGAGAGCACAAGCAGGGGGAGTGGAAGGCAGAGGGAGAAGGAGAAGCAGGCTCCCTACTGAGCAGGGAGCCAGAGGATGCGGGGCTCTATCCCAGGGCCCTGGGATCATGACCTGAGCTGAAGGCAGACGCTTAACCGACTGAGCCACCCAGGTACCCCTGGATATAGACTTTTAAAAATCAGGTGAAAGAAAGGTGTATTTGTGTTTTAGTGCTACGTAATGAATTACCACAAATAGCAGCTAAAATAATATGTATGGAAAAGTGTTTGGTGGTTCTGCAAAAAGTTAAACCTAAAATCACCCTATAAGCCTGCAATTCTACTCTGAGGTGTATATCCAAAATAATTGTAAACAGGTCCTCAAACAAGTGCATGTATATGGGGTGCTTGGGTGGCTCAGTTGGTTAACTGACTGCCTTCGGTTCAGATCATGATCCTGGAGTCCCAGAATCGAGCCCCACCTCAGGCTCCCTGCTGAATGGGGAGTCTGCTTCTTCCTCTGACCCTTCCCCCTCTCGTGCACTCTCTCTTGCTCGCTCTCAAATAAATAAATAAAATCTTAAAAACAAACAAACAAACAAACAAAAACCGGGATGCCTGGGTGGCTCAGTCTGTTAAGCAGCTGTCTTCACCTTGGGTCATGATCCCAGAGTCCTGGGATTGAGTCCCTCATTGGGCTTCCTGCTCATCTGGGAGTGTGCTTCTCTCTCTGCCTCTGCCGGCCACTCTGCCAGCTTGTGCTCTCTCCCTCTCTCTCTGACAAATAAGTAAATAAAATCTTAAAAAAAAAACCCACCCAAAAAATCAAAAAACAAGTGCTTGTATACCATGTTCATGGCAGTGTGATTCACAATGGCCAATGGGGTGAAAACAACAGATGTAAGAATGAACATGTTGTGAGGCATGCATACAATGGAATATTATTCAGCCATAAAGAGAATGAAGTACTAATGCCTAATGTAAGGTGGATGAACCTTGAAAACATTATGCTAAGTGAAAGGAGGCGGACACAAAGGGCCACACACTGTATGGTTCCTCACCCATGGAATATCCAGAGTAGGGAAGACCAGAGAAAGACACAGCTGATTGGCGGTTGCCAGGGGCTGAGGGGATGGGAAATGGGGAGTGACTGGTTCATGGGTATGAAGTTCTTGTTTGGGGATGAAAGATTTTAGAAATACATAGAAGTGGTGGTCACAAAAGGTTGGGAATGTACTACATGCCAATAAATTGTTCGCTTTAAAGTCGTTAATTTTATGTCATGTGAATTTCACCACATTAAAAAAAACACTATATATAATCTAATTGTATGGTGTCATTCTGGGTTAGTGTGTGTAGCAACCCACTAACCTGATGGAGGGAACCTACCATGAGGTAGAGTTATAACCTTCTCCTCTTCCTCCTCCTTCATTGGCTCTTCCATTCTGTTTTCCCATTTAATTCTATTCTGCAAAATGGACTAGTACACTTCCCTTTAAAGAATGGAGCAAGGGGTGTGGTTGTTAGTGTCTTTTGAAAATGTTCTGAGCTCTTAAACTTGAGTAGTAACCAAATATAACAAGTCTCGATTCTCCAGCATGGGGAGAAATATCCAGAAATTATGACCTGGCATATGTGAAATAGCACTCTGTTTTTTTTTTTTGGTTGTTGTTGTTGTTTTTAAGATTTATTTATTTATTTGAGAGAGAGAGCATGAGTGGAGGGAGAGACAGAGGGAGAGAGAGACTCTAAAGGCAGACTCCGAGTTGGGCATGGAGCCTGACGTAGGGCTCAAACCCAGGACCCCAAGATCATGACCTGAGCCAAAACCAGGAATCAGCCACTTAATGGACTGAGCCACGCAGGCTCCCCTAAAACTTTTTTTGAAAAAAACTCACCAAACCAAAAAACCCAGAAAACTGTTCATTTCCCCGTTTTTGTAGGTCTAGGCTTAATTTAATTGGATTCTCTGTTGAGGGCCTCATGTGACTGAAATCAAGTTGTTGGCCAGGGCTTCTCTCTCTCATTGGAGGCTCTGGCTTCCTTTCCAAACTCATTCAGACTGTTGACAGACCCTGCAGGTGTAGGACCGTGGTCCTTGTTGTCTTGCTAACTGTCAGCTGGGGACAGCTCTCAGCTACCAGAAGCCGTCTGTGGCTACTTTCTAAGTGGCCCCACAGACAGTTTGCAGCATGGATGCTTGCTTTCTTCCAGGCCGGCCAGAGTAGGTCTTTCTGGTTTCCTCTCCTGCAAGCAGACAGAGAAAATTTGCTTTTGAAGGACTCACCTGATTAGCCCAGGCCCACTCAGCATAATCTCCCTTTTGCTATGTAATTTAACATAATCTTGGGAGTGATTCATAGTTTCTATCCACACGCAGAGGAGAGGGGATTTTCATAAGGGCAAGGATTATTGGTGGTTGTAATTGTGAGGGTTCTCCAAAGAGCCAATAAAAAATATATAAAGCTATTTATTATGAGGAATTGGCTCATGCAGTTATGGGAGCTGATGAATCCCAAGATCAGCAGGGTGGGTTGGAGAGCTGGTGGTGTAATTCAAGTTCAAATTCAAAGGCTCGAGAACCAGGAAAGCCAATGATATCGTTCCAGTCTGAAAGTCAGTGGCTGGAGACCCAGGAAGAACCAGTGTTTCAGTTTGAGTCTAAAAGCAGAAAAAACAAAAACAAAAACAAAAACCAGTATCTCAGCTTGAAGGCAGTCACTGATTGAATGAGGCCCACCCACCTGAGGGAAAGCAATCTGTTTTACTTAGTCTATCAATTTAAATGTTAATCACATCCAAAAAGATTCATAGAAATACTCAGAATAACATTTGACCAAATATCTGAGCACCCTGTGGCCCAGTCAAGTTGACATAAAATTAACCACCACACTAAGTCAACCAAGCTCATAGATACAGAGAACAGATAGGTGGGTACCAGAGGTATGTGTGTGTGGGGGAGGTTGGTGAAATGGTTAAAGGGGGTCAAAAGTTACAAATTTCCAGTTACAAGAGAAATAAGTCCTGGGAATATAATGTATAGCATGGTGACTATAGTTAATAATATTGGTTTGCACATTGGAAACTTGCTAAGAGAGTAACTCTTCAAAGTTCCCACAAGAACAAAATTTTGTAACTATGTATGGTGACAGACGTTAATGACTTGTGGGATCATTTCACAATATATACAAATATAAAAATCATTACACTGTATACCTGAAACTAATAAAATATGGTATGTCAATTATACTTTAATAAAAAGAAAAAAAAACCCATCACAGTGGCCATCTTAAAATTCTATTTACCACAAAAGAAGAAAAGAAAGAAGTTGCCACTGGAGAGGGGGAGATTAGGGGAAAGGAAGTGGGTGACTGATGCTTTTCATACAAACCTTGTAGAGTTTTTGGATTTGATTTGTTCCTAGATCTGGGTCATGTACCATGTTCCCTCCCCCACTCCCTCCATGGAGAGAATTCTGGGAAGCCAAGAGGTCATGACTGAAGGGAGCTTGTTACGCCATCTTTAATCTTGCCCGTGCTCTGGACTGCTGAGCAGCCTGATTGAACAGCTCCACACCTGCATCTAACTCCTTCCCCACATTGGTCCCCAAGAGACCTCTTCCCCAGCTTGGTCCTCCTGTCGGTGGATTGAACACTGCTGTGCCTACCCCTAGATCTGAGAAGAGGACCAGGGCTGGCTGTTGGCAGATGGTGCAGTGACCCTGGAACACGTTGGCCCAGATGTCTCTATTCATTGAAACTTTTAATTTTGAGATAATGGGAGAATCACGTGCAGTTGTAAGACATAACACAAAGAGCTCCCAGGTACCTATTTAGTTTCTCCCAGTGGTAACAGCTTACAAAACTATTATATCATATTATAGTCAAGATGCTGACATTAGTACAGTCCGTGGGCTTTATTTAGATCTCCCCATTTTACTTATATTGATGTACATGTATTTAGTTTCATGCAAATTTTTATCACCCATGTCAGTTTGTGCCTCCACCCCCATGGCCAAGATACAGTGAAGTTCCATCACTATAAGGACCCCTCCTGTTACACTTTTATAAACACACCCTTCTCCCTCCCGCACACCCCCTCCCCATCTCTAACCACTGGAAACCAGTAATTTGTTCTCCATTTCTATCATTTTGATGAAGAATGGTATATAAATAGGATCATAGTATGTAACCTCCCGGGATTAGCTTTTCCTCTCTTCCACAGGGCATAATCCCCATGAAGTTCACCTAAGTTGTGTGTATCAATGGTTTGTTCCAAATGCTGGTGAGGATGTGGAGAACCGGAAGGACTTGTCCGTTCCTGATGGGAATGTGAAATGGTACAGCCCCTCTGGAAACAGTTTGGCAATTTCTTATAAAACAAGACATGTGATTCCCATAAGACCCAGCATCTATATTCTTTGGCATTTATCCAGAGAAAGGAAAACTTATGTTCACACAAAAACTTGGACACCAACATCTATAGCAGCTTTATTTGTAAAATCCCAAAGCTGAAAACAACCAGCTCCTTCACCTAAACCATGGGAGAATTGTTTACAAACCCCAGTGCAACAGCCACACCTTGGAATTTTACTCACCAATAAAGACGAATGGAATATTGAGACACACAACAGCTTGGAGGTCAATGTCACCCAATACCAAACCAGATAGAGACAGGATAAAAAAAAAATTGAGAAGTGTTCTTTTTTCTATTTTCTGTAAGAGATGGCACAAACTTCATGTTAATTCTTCTTTCATGTTTGATAGAATTCTCCAGTGAAACCATCTGGGCTTGGAGATTTCTCAGTGTTCGTTGTGGCGGGACCTCCCTTGCAGGTGCCACCCAGCACCTGGCATCTCTGGGTGGGAAAGGAAGCCCTGGCTGCCTGTGGGATTTGGTTGGGTGCCCCTTGACAGTGCTTGGGTCTGCTTGGTGGTGACAGAGTGACTCCTGTTCTATCCAGCGAGGGAATGAGCCTAGCTGGGTCACCTTCGGTTGCTGTGTTGGGGTTGGCTGTAACTCACCTTCTTCTGTAGGGTGGCGGGTGTTAGATGCCCTGCTGTTGTGTTGCCCCCTAGTCCTGGGGTTTCTCATCAGCTCACCTTCATCTTACCACCTTTCTTCTGGAAGGTTCTCTTTGGGTTGTTGGTTGGCGGAAGCAGTACTTGTCAGGAAAATGTGAAAGTTGTGAATATGGTTGACAGTTAACCCAAGTTTGGGATTTGGGGCTGGGTGACCTCTGGGGCCATCCTCTTTGAGACCTCACGAATCCCCGTGCTTGGGGGCAGGAGATTCCTTGTGACAGCAGTCAGAGTAATAACAATAGTCCCTTGCGTGCGTGTTTAGCACATAATAGTTGGAAAAAAATCAAAATTTATCACCTCATGTACTTGTGCTCAAAGAGGCTGAAAATGTGTCACTATTTCCATTTTGCAAAAGAGGAAACCAGGGCTCAAAGAGAAGTGACTTTGGCCAAGGATCATGCTGCTCCAAGGCGAGAGAGGAGCTCTGTCTGCCCCTTTCCCACTCTGCCCCTGCTCTCCCCCATTTCTTCCATGGGGACCACGGGGGTGGCCTCTCTTCCCCTGAGGGACTGAGCCTTCGGCAGAGTTGGCGTCTACAACCTGAGTTTAATAGGTGACTCTCTTCAGCAGGAGAGCAGGCCAGTGTCTATCTTGGGGACCTGCCCTCTGGAACAGCCCAGGGGGACTTGGCATCTGTCAGATCAGGTGACTAGACACACCAAATGAACCCGCTTTGCCTCCCTTGAGCAAACCCCATGGCATGCAATGTTTGAGCCGCTGGGCAGGTCCGGCATAGTTAATGTCCAGAAGATGGAACAGGCCTGCCCACTGAGCTGGGGCATGTGTTGAGAACTGGACCCCCTCTGTCAGGTGGGAGGACGAGGTCAGGAGGAGCCTCCAATGGCTACAAAAACATGGCGGTCTCCATGACTCTCTCTTTGGGTCTCTGCTCTCATCTTCAACTACTACAGATAAAAGTGTCTAAAATAACAGATCAAAAGTGTATTTTTTTTTAAGTGAACTCATAGAGACAGAGAGTAGAAAGGTGGTTGCCAGGGGCTGGGGGTGAGGTGGGGGAAACCTGGAGAGGTTGTTAAAAGTGTACAAACTTTTAGCTATAAGGTGAATAGGGTCCGAAGGTGTAATGGACAACGTGGTGACTACAGTTGATAATACTGGGTTGTAAAATTGAAATTTGCTAAGAGGGTGGAATCCAAATGTTCTCTCCAAAAATAAAATAAAATAAAATAAATCTGTGAGGGAATGGATGTGTTAATTAACTAGATCGTTTCATCATGTGTATATAGATCAAATCGTCAGGGTCTACATTTTAAATATCTTACAATTTTATTTGTCAATTTTACCTTCTTAAAGCTGCAAAAGAGAGGTGTCTAAAATTAAAATAGAAGTTCTTTTCATAAAGAACGGAAGTTCTATTCAATAGTGGCTCATTATTACCATTAAAACCCCATCAATCAGAAATCACTCCTAACTGGAAAACAGTGATTCTTCTGCTCTAAACATTCACCTTGAGTAGCCTCATCTATACCCATGACTTCGAGCATCACTTATAGCTTGATGTCTTTAAATCTCTGTCTCCTGAATTCTAGAAACCAAAAACCAGTGTCTACTGGAACCTCCATCAAGTCACTATTTCCAAAACACATGTCCAAGACTGATCTTTATATCTCCCCTCGATCTGCTCTGAAAGCTTCATTTCCCATCCTCCAAACCCCACCAGAACCCCAAGCTTTGTCCTCTGCTCCTCCTGACCCTCAGCTTCTTCTTCCAGTCACCATGGCCTGTCTCCCATAGTTTCATTTTACATGAAGTACTTTCAGTGTTGTATGAAGTCAAGTGCATAGATCGTTTCCTTTTGGCTACTTTTTCCTGAGTCCAGATGGCTCCTTGGAGGTGAAGAGGGCAAGGCCACAGTACAGTAGTCAAGGAGTCCGGGGCCTAGACCCACCCAGCCCTGGCACGTGTCTGGGGAGGCATGCTGAGGACAGTGATGAGTGGGGTCTCAGTTTGGTCTCCTCTAAAAGCAGAACTTAAGACACGGGCTTGGGTGCACGTAGCTGATCTGGGAGGTGATCCAAGGAAGCAGGCGTGAAGGAGTGTGGCGAATGACATGGAAGGGAGGAATGTCAATAAAGTGTGTGTTAGCCTTAATAAGTGTCCCACCCAAAACACATATGTTGAAATCCTAACCCACCGATGTGATGGTATTGGGATGGGGCTTCTGGGAGGTCCTTAGGCCACAGGGACTGAGACTTCATGGATGGGATTAGTCTCTTATAAGAACAGAGACCCCAGAGAACTCCCTGCCCCCTCCTGTTACGTGAGGATGCAACAGGAAGTCGGTAATCTGCAACCTGAAAGAAGGCTCTTGCTAGAACCTGGGCACACTGGTACCCTGGTCTCGGACTTCAGGCTCCAGAACTGGGAGAAATGAATTTTTGCTCTTTGTAAGTCACCCGGTCTATAGTACTTTGCTAGAGCAACCTGAATGGACTAAGACAATTACTATGGGCAACTGGGGCTTAATCCTGCTGGATACTTTCTGAAGAGCTGTATGGAATACGCCTGAGGACTGTCCCTCCAAAAGATGGTAGGGCCGATCCCGAAGTATGGGCCAAATCAGGAGAACTTTCTAGAGTGAAAGTAAGTATGTCTATTTCTTGGCTTTGTCTACACAGATCTTGCACCAGGAGCAGGCATCACCGTGTCTCTAGTAAGAATGTTTGTCTTAGGGGCACCTGGGTGGCTCAGTCATTAAGCATCTGCCTTTGGTTCAGGTCACGATCCCAGAGTCCTTGGGATTGAGCCCCGCATTGGGCTCCCTGCTCTGCAGGGAGCCTGCTTCTTCCTCTCCCACTTCCCCTGTTTGTGTTCCCCTTCTCGCTGTGTCTCCCTCTGTCAAATGAATAAATAAAATCTTTTTTTAAAAAAAATATTTTATTTATTCATTTGACACAGAGAGAGAGAGTGTTTACAAGTAGGCAGAGAGGCAGGCAGAGAGAGAGGAGGAAGCATGCTCCCTGCTAAGCAGAGAGCCCGATGCGGGGCTCGATCCCAGGACCCTGAGATCATGACCTGAGCCAAAGGCAGAGGCTTTAACCCACTGAGCCACCCAGATGCCCCAAATAAATAAATAAAATCTTAAAAAAAAAAAAAGAATGTTTGTCTTAAAGTCTACTTGGTCTAACATTAGTATAGCCACTCCTGCTCTCTTCTGGTGGTTGTTTGCATGGTATGTATTTGTGCATTCTTTGACCTTAAACATTTTTGTGTCTTTGAAGCTAAGTCGTCTCTTGTAGACAGCATAGACTTTGGTCATGTTCTTTTATTTATTTATTTTTTTATCCATTCTGCCAACCTCTGCCTTTCTCTCTCTCTTTTAAAGATTTTATTTATGTATTTGACAGAAAGAGACACAGTGAGAGAGGGTACACAAGCAGGGGGAGTGGGAGAGGGAGAAGCAGGCTTCCCGCCAAGCAGGGTATGTGGGGCTCAATCCCAGGACCCCGGGATCATGACCTGAGCCAAAGACAGACGCTTAACGACTGAGCCAGCCAAGAGCCTCCAACCTCTGCCTTTCTGTGGGGGGAATTCACAGGGATAGACACTTAGAGCCTTTAACGCAATTCCCGTTAAGATAGGATTCACAGCTGCTGTTTGGCTATTTGTCTCCTGTTTTGTGTCTTCCTTCCTATCTTATTGATTTCTTCTGTGCTGAACAGGTGTTTTCTAGTCTAGCATTTCCATTCCCTTGTTTCTTTCACTATAATGTTTAACTTATTTTCTTCGTGATTGCCCGGGGTTATAATTAGTAAAATAATCCTGTTTGCATTAATACTGACTTCCCGTGAGTGTCATATAGAAACTTTAGGATAGATGGCTCTCTTTCCTTCTCAATCCTTTGTGTCACTATTGTCATACAAATGATGTTTTCGTATGTTATAAGCACATCAACGTTGTTTTATAATTCTTTCTTCAGTTTGTTGAAGGTTTGTCGGTTTTATTAATTCTTTTCAATTTTTGCTTTGCTCAGTCTTTCTACTGAGCATTTTCTGTTCCATCTATGTTTGTTTTTCTTATTCTGTCCTTCGTTCTATTTTTTTCCTTTACTCTAGGCAGCCTGGCATTGTTTTATGCTGTCGTCTTTAAAAAACCCATACTGGATTGACACCTGCAGCTGTGATAAGCCCCCTTGGTGCTTTTTGATGCCTCTGTGGTGCCGATTCGGTCTTGCTCCCCATTGAAATCACCAGGTTTCCTGGGTCCATCCTTTCCCAGTTGCTGAATTTTGGAGGCCAGTTCCCGTCTAGGGCTCCCTCTGTTGGTTATCCTTGAGATTGCAGCAGGTCGTCCCCAGCCCCCATCACCCTTGGATCCTTCCTTAATAGCCAGGGCACAGCTCTCAATGTCTATCCCTGTGATTCCCCAGAGAAGGGGGGTGGGGGGGTGTCTCTGCTCTATTCTAGGCAAACCCTCAAGCTCTGAGCTAGAGTCGGCTGGGTCTTTCCCTGGTGCCGCCAACTCAGCCCTGATGAGACCACCCTAACCAGAGGGGATGTCAAATCTCCGTTTCAAAAACCCTCCCGGTTATCTCCAGGCCAAATGGCTGTGTCCTCTCTAGTACTCTCAAACCCTTGTCCTCAGACGGTGGTGGGGAAGCTTAGGCCAGGACAATGCTTGGACCAATGCTTGGCTCTGGCAAGAATAATTAAAGCTGCCCTTTCCACTTACTCTTCCAGGCACCGTTCTAAGAGCTCAGCATGGTTAACTCAGCCCTATGAGGTGGCCACCAAATCATCTTCATTGTACAAATGGAGAAACTGAGGCACAGAGAGTTTAAGTAATTTGCCAAAGTCATACAGTCAGTTGAGAGGCAGAGCTGGGATTTCCCAGATAGTCTGGTACAATAAATAATATTATGTATTATTTTAAATAATTTTATTCATTTAATTAATTTAATAATTTAAATAATCGGTTTAATGATGAATCTATTATTAATCATTTCGTATGTTGTTTCTGTGTTCGGGCACTGTGAAATGCTTGATATTCATGACAACATTTAGTTTTGCAGATGAGAAGTCGAACTCAGAGCGGGAGCCAGAGAATGGAGGGGACTTGCATTGCCTCTCCCAAAGCTCCTCTGAGCCAGGTGTCTATGTGGGCAGAATTCATCAAGGATGCTCAGTGGAGCGCCTACATCAGGTCCACCTGGATGGCATAAAATGCGTATGCATCAAGATTGTGGGCCAGCGAGTTTGGAGGTTGAGCTGTGAGAATCTACATTTAACGAGCATTCCTCGTTGATCCTGATTTATTAAGAAATGTGAGAAAATGTGAGAAATCTTACTGCCCTGCCCCTCCCACTCATGAGATCCCATCTGACCGGTCATCTTTTTTTTTTTTTAAGATTTTATTTATTTATTTGACACAGAGAGAGAGATCACAAGTAGGCAGAGAGGCAGACAGAGAGAGAGGAGGAAGCAGGCTCCCTGCCGAGCAGAGAGCCCGATGTGGGCCTCGATCCCAGGACCCTGAGATCATGACCTGAGCCGAAAGCAGAGGCTTTAACCCACTGAGCCACCCAGGCGCCCTGACCGGTCATCTTGAATGCAAGTGAATTGAGCATGTGTCTCTTTCCCTCTATAATGCGTTAAAAATGCATTTGCAGCAAGAAATAGAATCTCTTACAACAGAGGCTTAAGTTTGAAAGAACTTTATTGTCTATTTAATAAAATGTCCAGAATTAGACAGTCTCAAGGCTGGTGTAGCAGTTCGTTTGAAGCTTTCTCCTACATTATGTTTGGCTGTTGGCTTTTCTTCTTCTTCATGCTTCTTGCTTCATAGTGACAAGATGGCTGCTACAGATCCAGGTATCTCGTCCAGAGTCCCCAGACTTTGATGCAGCAAGAACACAGTCACACGACTTAGGCTTAGCCAAGCACATGTTCTCGCCTGGAATTTTTTTTTTAATTTTATTTTTATTATTTGCCCAAGGGGTACAGGTCTGTGAATCATCAGGCTTACATCTTTCACAGCATTCACCAAAGCACAAACCCTCCCCAATGTCCATAACCCATCCACCCTATCCCTACCCTCCCACCCCCCAGTAACCCTCAGTTTGTTTTATGAGATTAGAAGTCTCTTATGGTTTGTCTCCTTCCCCATCCCATCTTGTTTCATTATTTTTCCCTCCCTACCCCCCACAACCCCCCACCCTGCCCCTCAAGTTCCTCATATCAGAGAGATCATATGATAATTGTCTTTCTCTGATTGACTTATTTCGCTCAGCATAATACCCTCCAGTTCCATCCATGTCGTTGCGAATGGCAAGATTTCGTTTCTTTTGATAGCTGCATAATATTCCATTGTATATATATACCACATCTTCTTTATCCATTCATCTGTTGATGGACATCTAGGTTCTTTCCATAGTTTGGCTATTGTGGACATTGCTGCTATAAACATTCGGGTGCACGTGCCCCTGAGGAACACTACCTTTGTGTCTTTAGGATAAATACCCAGTAGTGCGATTGCTGGGTCGTAGGGTAGCTCCATTTTCAACTTTTTGAGGAATCTCCATACTGTTTTCCAGAGTTCGCCTGGAATTTTTAATTGGGAGCTGGTGACAAGAAGTGGGGGCAATGAGGACTCCATTCTGGGGGACGATGGTGATGTTTCTGGTGGCTAAAATGGATTCTTGTGCTACCTTATTCTCAGGTCACCAATCATGTGCTTACTTATGGGTTGTATGATGCAGTTTTGTCTGTGATGTTGCCTCTGCTTTCTAAGCCTGGTCCTCCGTCTTCTCCACCAGGGTCGGTCTGTGAGTTCCTTGACATCCTTTTGAGTTTTCCTCCTCTCCTTGCTCCACCAGAGCTGGTTTCCATTGCTTACAGATGAGGGCTACCAAGCTTAGCTCCTTCCGGTCTTAGTTGCAAGACAGCTCCTCGGAGAGATCTTCCCTGGCTCCGGGGGAAAGGTAGCCTGTTATGCCCCAGGGTGACACCGTGTCTTTCCTTCATCACATTCATCACAAACTGTTCCTTCGGGCTCTGCTTGAGGATGTCAACTCCACAAAGCCACAGACTGTTGTGTTCTGTGTGTGCGGCACAATGCCGGACACACAGCGGGTACCCAAGGTGGTTGCGATGGGCTGAGCAGATGCAGAGATGACAGGTGGATGGCGTGTTTGGGTTGGGGCTGATGTGGGAGGCTCCTGATAGGCAGAGGAGCCCCTTAGCTCCGGTCTCATTCCTTCATGCCCCTTCATCTTCTCCTCTGTGAGGAGCCAGAACCTCGTTGACTGCCAGAGAGCTTCGTGAAGAGAAATCCCGGCTTTTCAACAGAATCATGAGGGCTTGTCACTGCCCTGGGCACGGAAGGTGCCTGCCTCCCCAGCAAACAGGCACTGGTCAAGCACCATGCAGAACAAAAATAAAATAATATTCAGATAAAAGGCTAAAATTAACCTTAATGCCTGTGCATAATGCCTACTTAGACATGGATAGCCCTGGAAATGACAGGGAGACGTACATGACCCTAGGAAATTATTCCCTGGGCTGCCATGTGTGGGAGCGTGTTCCGGTCACTACTGATTCCCAACAAACCATCCCCAAACTCAGTGGTGTAAAACATCCATTGATCATTCTTATGAGCGAGGATTTTGGACCAGGCAGGGTGGGGATGGCTCGCCTCTCTTCCATGATGTCTGGAGCCTCAGCTTGAAGTCACGAGAGTGGGGTAACTCAATGTCTAAGCATGAAGCCTCCCTAAGGTTCGTTGGTGGTTGACGTGGGCTGGTGGCAGGAAGCTTAGCGGGCCTTTTGGCTGACCACCTCCATGAGGCCCCCTCCGTGTGGCCTGGGCTGCCTCCCGGCATAGAGGCTGGGTTCCAAGGGTGAGTACCCTGAGAGAGAGCGCCAGGCAAAAGCCACTGTGTCTTGTATGATTTATTAGAAGTCAAATAGCATTACTTCTACTGCATTCTGTTCGTCAAGACAGTCTCCAAGGACAACCTTTTGAAAGGGAGGAAATTAGACTCCACGTTTTGATTGAGTCTGGAAGAGCATGTGGAATTCTAATCACTATGTGGACATTTTTGGAAAATGGAAAATTTCATCTGCCACAGGGCTCCTCCCACTGCTCCATCCCCACCAAACTGAAACTGACTTTGGCCACTCAGGGTCAGGCTCTCCCCAGTCCTTGTTGTTCTCACAGTTAACAACACAACTCCCTTCTCTTATCTCCCCTTGCTGGGATCCCAGTGTCTGATCGTGAGGGAGTCCTAACAGCCTTCCAGGTCAGCTCCTCTGAGAAGTCCTCCCTGATTGCCCCAGCCTCCCAGATGGACCTCAAGCCTTCTTCCCCTGCCCCCAATCCTTCTCCTCCTTCCAGGAACAGCATGGAGCTCTCAGCACCTGGGACCTCGACTGAAAAAGACGCTTCTTGAGCTTAGGTGGGGGTCCTAGCACAGTGGTTAGGGGGTTGGATACAGAAAGGTGGTCTATGGGGGGCCAGGAGTGAGCCTGGAGGGGGAAGTAAGGAGCCTCCCACTTCAGTTTCCCAGGGCTCACACGGCAGGGGAAGAGCAAAACATTTGTGCTCCAGGAGGGCTGGAGTCATTGCTTGGCTCTGGCTACTAGAGAATGTTGTTCATCCTTCCTTTCTTCATAGCCCACATCCAGTCCCTGCCCTAAGCCTCCGGCACTCTGCCCTTAACGGTTATAGTAGCCTTCTCACGGGACAGCCTGCAACAGCAAGAGGGTTCCTTTAAAACTGCAAGTCAGATCCTGTCATTTCTCTGCTCAAAACCACCCTGGGCTCCTCTTTCAGTGTAGGAGCCCAAATCCTTATGATGGCACCTCTGTCCCCCTCCCCCACTGCTCCGTCTCTGTCCTGATTCCTCCCAGCCTCCTCTGCTCACTGCAGGAACATTGCTTCCTCTGTGCTCCAGGGCTTTGCCCCACTGTTCCTGGAACTCACTCCTTTTGATCTTCATCTGGCTCTCCCTCAGAGTTCCACGCTGGGTCTCTACCCAAATATTACATGTCAGAGGTCCTCTATCCACCCTCTCTCCAACACATACCCTTATCCTGGATTTTATTCGTCCATTATACTTGGTGTTTATCTGATTACTCCTTCTCTTACCTATCTCCCCACACCCATCCCTGTACCTCTGTCTCCTCATGATGACAAACTTCCAGAAAGCACAGATCATCTGTGCTGAATCCCTAGAACCTGGTCACAGTAGGGGCTCATTAATCATCTGTGATTCAGTGAGATCTTGGCCATGGAATTTTTAATGGCTTGGTGACCCTGAGAGGTCATATCTTCCAGTATCAGGTGAGTCAGATTGTCAATGTCATACACAAAGATATCAAAATCTCTCTGTAGAGTAATGCCTCCAGTCCCCACAGGTATTTCAAGTTTAAACAGAAGGCTGGGCCTTCAATCTGAAGCACTGGCCAACAGAGCTTTTACAAAAGCCTGCAATTCCACAGTTCAACAGTAGGAGGCACCCTACTCTCATCCCTCAAGGACTCATAAAACTCAGGAAGGATGCACTCCCAGCTCAAAACTCACGTGTCTTCTGGAGGAAAAAGTAGGAATGGGGAAAGGGAATTGTTTTTTCATTGTTCTGTGCTTTTGCATTTAAGCAGTCTTTATACTGTGACTGTATTTGTGTAAAAATATTTTAATAAATGTGTCTGTATGTATTTTAAATTTTTTATTTTACAAGAGAGAAAGCTAATTTACAACACAGTGGCCATAAACTCAGAAGACATAAGTAATATTATTTTATTTTGTTCCAGATCGCACCCCCTTGATTACATCTTTACATGCTAAAAATGTGGGTTTATTCAGTGAAAATCAGAGACATAGATCATCCAAGGCAGCATGCAGGATTAATGGGATTGCTGCGTTAACACTCCAATTTTGTCACAGTTTTGCACAGCACAACAAATTATGCTATGCAATAATTCAAACACATGGAATTTATCAGGTAACATCATTGAACATATCATATATTCTAATGTGATATCAATAAATCATTTTTATGCACATGTGCCTATGTTTCCACCCTGTAGATCAGCAACCATTGACAGATAAATGATTGCAAAAAAATATTGCAGGTGACCCTAAAGGCATATGAAGGCTAGAATGAGAGCAAAGAATAGAGAGAACTTGCTCTGGCCTCTGTTGGTACAAGGGTGGGTAAATAGTGTCCCCTTTTTGAAGGTTGCTGGGAGGAGAAACAACATAATGGGGGAAACTTTCCTACTGGGCACACTCCAGGGGATGCTAGTTGAATCCATTGGTCTAAGGCGACTTCTGAGTCCGTATGATCAAGGTCAGGGGGAGGAGTGGCTGAGAGCCAGAAGCAGGGCAGATGAAGAGGCTGCTTCTGGGAAGCAGGTCCCCTGCTGATGGCTCCTCCTCGTATGGGAATGCCAGAGTCAGTAACTAAGCAGTTGCGGGAAAGCAGGTTGGGAGGAGGCATCCAAGAATGCCCCTCCAGGGCTGGGTGCCATGGCAGAGAAGCACTTCCTTGAGTTTCTGTGTCATTTACCTCCCTGTCTCTTTGTAAACCCGAGATAGAATTTATTGTTGGACACCTTTTGAGAATTTGCGTAGGTAGCACTGCATAACACAGGGCTTAGGCACTGGGGCCAGCCTGCCTGGGTACCAGCGCAGCCTTTCCTAATTTGCCCCTGACCTAATTAACTGGGTCTCGGTTGTCTCAATGAAGGCAATATTAGTCTTTTCCTCAAAAGACTGTTGGAAGGAATAAACCCACAAATATCTAGAAAATGCTTAGAACAGGCTTCCAGCTTCTGGTCTGGCAAGTACAAAGCTTGAAAGTCATCACTCCATCCTAACAGGTACAAAGCTGAACAAACTAACTCTTCTTAGGACAATAAGAGAAGTGAGGTCATAGTGCAAACCCCCAAATTGGAGACAGTGATGGATGAATATAGAGTTGTAACTTATAGGAGCAGAAACCCCTGAGCAGCATCTTCTGTGGGAGCCAGTGCTGGGGTAAGGAAACCTGAACCATGATTGATGAATTCCTGGAGGCTCAGTGTAGACAAGTCTGAGAGTTGAAAACTCCAAGGGGCCCTCCAAGGGCACCCTATATCTTTTTGACTTTTATCCCCAGGATCCCTACCAGATTCTCCAAGTAAAGATCAGAGAAAAAAAATCCCCTCATGCTTCAGGAGGAGGCAGGGAACATGAAGAGGGGTTTTGAAATATTTTGAAATATGCCAGAACATTCTGTTCTTCTTAACCAAGTCTGCCCTCAGGAGAAGCTATTTAACCAGAGCCTGATCTGCTGGGGTGTTGTCAGCGCCTAACTGACCCAGAGGAGGGGAAATACCCAACCTCAGCCCCCTCCAGTCTTCCACGTGGGAGAAGGGAAATACACATCTCCACTCCAGCAATAAAGTCTTCCCGATGGAGGAGGGGCAGGAGAGGAGGAGAAGCATGTGTAAAATTCACAGTTTGGGGCCACAGACTCACTAAAAAACAGATCTAATCATAGGACTATAGGATGATTCCCCTCCTCCCACACCTGATCAGCACATTACTAAAGGTTATTTACAGCAGTTCATCTTACCCAGTGCATCATGTCTGGCTCTGGAGAAAAAAATTACAAGGCATACTAAAAGGCAAAAACACAGATTAAAGAGACAGAGCAAGCACTGAAACCAGACTCAGATACAGCAGGGATGTTGGCATTATCATTCCAAGAATTTAAAACAACTGTGATTGTATGCTAAGAGCTCTAAAGGATAAAGTAGACAGCATGCACATGCAGGCGGGCACTGTAAGCAGAGAGATGAAAAGCCTAAGAAACAACAACAACAACAAAAAGAAATGCAAGAGTTCAGAAACACTGTAACAGAAGTTAAGAATGTCTTTGATGGGCTTATTAGTAGACTGGACACGGCTGAGGAGACAACCTCTGAGCTTGAGATGGCTCAATAGAAACCTCCAAAACTGAAAAGCAAAGATATAAAAAAATAAATTAATTAATTTAAAAAAAGAAGAAAAGAGGGCACCTGGGTGGCTCAGCGGGTAAAAGCCTCTGCCTTCGGCTCAGGTTGTGATCTCAGGGTCCTGGGATCAAGCCCCGCATCAGGCTCCCTGCTCATCAGGGAGCCTGCTTCCCCCTCTCTCTCTGCCTGCCTCTCTGCCTATTTGTGATCTCTCTCTCTAGTCAAATAAATAAATAAAATCTTTAAAAAGAAGAAGAATAAAAGAAAAAAAAAGCCTGGGGGAAAAAAAAAAGCAGAACAGAATATGCAAGAACTGTGGGACAACTCCACACAATGCAACATAGATGTAATGGGAACACCAGAAGGAGAAGAAAGGGAAAGGAATAGAAGAAATACCTGAAGCAATAATGACTAAGAATTCCCCCAAATTTATGTCAGACTCCAAATCACAGATTCAGGAAGTGCAGAGAATAGCAAACAGGATAAATGCCAAAAAACCCCTACACCTAGACATATCATTCTCAAACTGCGGGAAATCAAAGAGAAAAATTTCTGAAAGAAGTCAGAGGGGAGACAAACCCCACCTTCTCTATCCAGGAGCAAACATAAAAAAATCTCTTCAGACTTCTCAGAAAACATGCCAACAAGAAGACAGTGAAGCGAAATATGTAGTGTTGAGACAAAAAAACCCATCAACCTCATACACTGTGAAATTTTCCTTCAAAAATGAGGAGAAATAGCGACTTTCTCAGGCAAACTGAAACTGAGGGAATTTGTTGCCAGTAAATCTGCCTTGCAAAAAAGGTTAAAAGAAGCTCATTTGAGAGAGGAAAAGTGATATAGTTCAGAAACTCAGCTCTACCTGAAGAAAGGAAAAGCATCGGAAGAGACATAGTGAAGGAAAAATAAAAATTTGTATTTTCTTACTGTTCGTTGATCTAAAAGATAAGTTTATTAAAAATAATAATATATCTGAGTTTATATCTGTAATATATACATGGTATATATGTGTATGTTTATGAATAAGTGCAATGAGGAACAGCAATGATCAAGGAAAACCACAAAAAGGCAGAAAGATAGTGTGAGACAAAAGCAGAAACAAAGGACAAGAGGAAGAAATGGAAACTAGTAACAAATATGGTAGCTACGAATCCAACTCTGTCTAATTACTTTAGAGTTTAATCATCTAAATATCTCCATTAAAATACAGAGATGGTCAGAATGGATCAAAAAAGACTCAACTATATTTTGTTTAGAGGAAACCCACTTCAAGTATAAAGACTCCTATAGACTAAAAGTGAATGAATGGAGAAAGATATACCATGCTCATCCAAAGAAAGTGGGAGTAGCTATATCATTTTCAGACAGCCCAGGTTTCAGAGCAAGGAATGTTCTGGGAGATAAAGAAGGGCATTCCATAATGATAAAGGGGTCAATTCCCAAGAAGACGTGGCGATCCTTGATGTGTATGCGCCGAACGACAGAGCATCAAAGTGCACTACAACCTCCAACTTCGTTTCTCCCAGAAATCAACGTAGTGCTGTGACTTCTGCCTGCTTTCTTTTGTTTCTTTGCTGAAATTCTTCAGAACCCAAATGGGGTGGAGGGCTTCTATTACATAAAACTCTTACAGGACACATGTGCCTGGGATTTTTTAACATCACACCTTAGGAGTCGTCTTTGAGAGTGGAAATGCAAGGGCAGGGATCATGATGTAGCTGATTTTCAGTCTCTCTTGATCCCATGCCCAGCAGAGAGCCTGGCACAAGGTAGGCACTGAAGAAATGCTTGCTGATGAGATGATGCTTGAGGGAATTTAGGTCTGGGGCAGGCCTTACAGGGACGGGAAGAGAGGGAAATCTCTCAATTTCTTTCTTTCTATCGGAAACTAGAGAGTCCCTGTTCATTTCACCCTCTCCCTCCTCACTGGGGACTGGTGCAGAATCTCTTGAGGAGGAATGGAATACCCCATCTCCAGGCCAAGTCCAGGGGCAAGGCCCCTAGAACTTGGAGAGCGTGTCCAGAGTTTGCAAGAAGAGAGACAAGCCCCTTGCTCCACTGGGGGAAACCTGCTGCATCCAGACACTGGGAGCTGGGGCCTGGGGAGGGTGCCTTGACCTTGGGAGCACAGGTGGGCACAGGTTCCGGCGCTGACCGCCTCTGGGGAATTGCGGAGGTGGGAAGCTGAGCCTGGAGCAGCTTGAGATGTAGGAGGAGGAGAGGGATCAGCCAGCTCACCCCTGGTTTGGTGGCTTAAGGAAGTGTGAACGTCCCACGGGGCCGGGAGGTGGGGCACGAAAGGGAAGTGGGCTCAAAGCATCATGAAAACACTGCAGTGCAGTTAGCCGTCGTGGGGTGAACTTCCAGGGGCTGGAACTTAGGGCCGTGTTGCCCCATCACGGAACACGGCAGGGCAGAAAGCCTGCCTTTCTTGACACCAAAGCCACACAGACGGACTCAGCGGCCAAGCTGCATCAGCACCAGTGAGACAGGCCTCTGTTGTTTTTCTCCAACTCAGGTGGAGACAGCAACAGGAGGGGCGGGGGATGGAAGACAGGGGTGCGCTAGGCCTGAGCTGAGCCCAGGGCAGGTGCTTCGGGCCGGGCGTGAGGCTGAAGCTTCCACGTAGCCTGGACCGGTCCCTTAGATTTAGAAAGCGAGGCACGATTGCCAAAATGGGATTCGTCAGCACAAGTGACAGGAAAGCTATGGGCTCTGCTTGAGGTCATTTCAGGGGGCGACAACCGAGGAGCCATCAGAGCGCATGTGAAGGCAGAGAAGGTTCCGGCTGAGTTAGCAGGGCCATGGGCTCCTGGCTGCAGGAGGGGCAGTGCGGCTCGAGGAGGGAAGAGCCCTGTAGGAGCAGGGGTGGGCTGCCGCGGGAGCCTCATCTGCGAAAGGGTTCCAGAAAAGACTCTGACATCCCTTCCCACTCTGACGCCTACACAGTTTGGCTGGCAGCCTCCCAGAGAGTTGGGAAGTCTGCCTGGGACAAGGCTCCCTCTCCAGGAAGCCTCATCTATGTTCGGACATCCTATTAGAAACTTTTCCTAAAATCACTTGAACTGTCTTCTAGTTCGCCCCCGGAGCCACACAGAGCAAGCCTCCCCCATTCCACGTTGGAATGTGGGAACAAGGCCCCTTTGGGTCCTCCCTTCTCCCGAAGAACATGCCCCTGCCCCCCTTTCTCCTCCAGCTCCTTAGGCAAAGCAGCAGTCTTGGAGAGCCCGTGCTGATTTTGTTCTTTTTAACCTTTATTTTGAGTGTAAAGACGTGAGTGCCAACCATCCCCGGCCCCTCACGGTGGCTCGAGGGAGGGTAAGGAATGTCCCAGCTGCAGGCTTGGGACCAGCAAACAGTGTGAACTGTCTTCTCCCCTGTATCCATTCAGAGAGCCGCTGGGTCAGGTGCCCCTCTGTCCTGCAGGGCTGATCGGCTGGAGGGCTGAGCAGGGCCCTGGGGCTCCTGGGGAATGTGCAAAAGTGAGGAAGTCCCAGGCCGGGGTGGGGCCCGCCCAGCCTGGGGGTGAGGGAGAGGGTGTGGGCCCGAGGCTGGGGGTACAGTCCAGGGCACCTTGGGGGGCGTTGTGGGTTTCCCAGGCTGGACAGCATGGGCAGGGGGCTCACGCCACAGGTGAGCCCTGGCTGCTCCGTGTCACCCAAGTTTGTATGGGGGCCTGTCGGGCCCTTCACTCGGCCACGTCGATGGACAGCATGGCCTTGATTGCAGGGAACTTGTTGCAGGAGAAGTCAGCGAGCAGCTGCTTGGTGCCACTCCGAGTGGGCAGGATCTCAAAACGCACCCGGGACCGCTCCTTGGGGCGCAGGGTTGGCACGCTGGGGGGGAAGGGCATGGGTCAGTGTTGATGGGGAGGCACCCCGGACCTCAGACGAAGGTCGGCCCTCTGTGGCCCTCCCGTCCTGGGCTGGAGAGGGGGCTCCCGCTGGCTGCCTCCCTGGGTCATGGACTCCACGAGCCCTGGGGCCCCTCAGCAGGGGAAGGGAGGGAGTCCCGTGATCTCCCACATACGCGAAGCCCTGGGCACCAGCTCCAAGCTCTGGCGATCTCGACTTCCCGGGAGTTCCGGTCCGGCAAACCCCGAAACCAGAGGCAAATGTGCACATCCACAGGCAGGTTCCCCCCGGGGCTACAGGGAAGCCCCCCTTGGGCCCCCTCCCGCCGTCCCATGCTGACCCCTCAGGCCCGGGACTCACTCAATCCGGAGGCTGCCCAGCAGCAGGCCGCTGCCCTCCACCATGAGCACGCAGTCTTTCACTGGCTCGTCCAGCGGGTTGGAGAAGAGCATCTGGACGTTCACAGGCTTCCGCACCCGGGCCTGGTCCAGCACCTACGGGGAGGGCGGTGACCGCATCAGGGCCTGGCCGCTCAGCTCACCTGCTCGGTGAGAGCCCACCCGGCCGGGCGGGCAGCTCGGGGATGGGAAGACATCCATGCAGGGGGTTCCTGGGAACCTGCTCTCATCCCCGTGCTTTGGATGGGACGCTTGGGCTCAGAGGGTGGGGCGGAACACTGTAGCGGCTGCGAGCACTTTAGTTTCCCCGCCAGGTTCACGGTCATCCCGGGAAGGGCAGCCCTGCCTCCCAGGACAGCCGAGCTCCTTGTGGGCTGCTCAGGGGGCTGGGGACTATTTCATTCTGAACTTAGTACTTTCTGTGAAGCTCCTACTCATGGGTCCTGTGTCTCCCCTTCTAGCCTGGAAGCACCCTCCCCAGGAGGCCTCAGCCAAGGCCTCTCTGGTTCCAGAGCCTTTGCTCTTCTTACCAGGCCCTGGGATGTCTGCTCAGAAACCCCCACCCCCAGAACCTCACACTCTTCTCTGCAGGACACAGCCCTGGGCCCCCACCTCAACTCAGGCCCCTCTCCTCTGAGGGCACCCCACTCTACTGATGTCCGTCGAAACTTCTGGAGCCCAGAGCTTCCCTGCGTGCTGTGTGTGGTCTGGGCCGGGCTCCCACACCCCACTGTCCTTGGTCAGAGGCCGGAGAAGCCTCGGTTTCCCGTCGGAAAAGCCACCTGGACTGCTTGTTTGCTGTCGAAGAGAAAGCTGTGCTTCTGCCAAGAAACAGCTGTGACTGAGAGGACGCATCATCTCCGGGCTTCAACTCCCTCATCTGATAAAGAGGGCTAATCGTCCTTCCCCACCTCGCACAGAGAGAACCAAATGAGGTCATGGATGCAGAAGAGAACGTCTGGGAAACAGAACCTGAAACGATGTGGCTGCTGGATTTCTTTTCTCCTTTGGAGGCTTCCCTGGGCTTAGCGCGGTTTTTCTTTTCTTGCCCCTCATCTGCACAGCTACCAAATAAAGCTTCAGTTCAGATAAACGCAACAACCAAGGCCTCTCTGGTTCCAGAGCCTTTGCTCTTCTTACCAGGCCCTGGGATGTCTGCCAATACTTGGCGCATGCTATGATCTCTACTGTAATTCTTCCCACGGAACTCATGGCTTGACGTGCTGTGCCACGGGAGGCATAATTTTACGTCATTGGGAAACAACATGATTACATCACCAGTGCCATATTTTTCACATTGATATTCAGCTTGAGATTTTCATGTATTAGTTCTTCTTTCACTATGGCCGCTTACCACCCTGGCTCATTGGCCCAAATCTGTATATGCTCCTGAAAGAGAGGATAAGAGCCCCCAGAAACCTGCATCTCATCATCAGTGGTTCATGGGCCAACGTGAAGGACATCACCCTTTCGAACAGAGTTCAGATTTCATGGTCTGATTCCACAATGGAATGTCCTCAGTGCCTGCTGCCGATCAGTGCCCGATAAGATCATGGGATTTCACCCAAGTTATTATCTTTTCATAGAGATTACCCTTGTGAGTTAAAAAATCTGTGCCTTGTTCCGAGTGAGCTATGCACTGATTCTTTCATCAAGACGAGAATGTGTTGATGCTCTGAAGGCTGAGGTAAAGGTGAGGTAAAGGTAAAGGTAAACCTCAAAGGCTGAGGTTGTTTTAGGACGAAATTCACACAAAGATGTCCAAAAGAAGAACGGTCAGATGCCTTTTTTTTTTTTTAGAGGGCGGGAGAGGGGCAGAGGTGAGAGAGAGAGAGAGGGAGAGTGCATCTTAATCAGGTTCCACACCCAGTGTGGAGTTCAGTCTCACAGCCCTGAGATCACGACCCAAGCTGAAATCAAGAGTCGGATGCTTACCTGAATGAACCACCCAGGCGCCCTCAGATGCCTTCTTAAAAGATTAAGTAAGAAAGTTCTTGGTGGCACCTTTTCAGCCTGTTTATATTCTGATCTCCTTTCTAAAGATATAGTCTCTTTAAAGACAGAGCTGACTTGATATGGAAATCCAAAAGATGTAGAGCCAAAGTGTTGAATAAAAGATAAAGCTGTAAGAATGTTGGAGGATAAAGGAATATAATGGGGAAAAAAACTACCTTCCTTTAAACACGGATCATTTTAGCACAGAACGTTTTCCTAACTGAACTGGCTGCTCCCCGATGTCACCTCCCACCCTCGGGGCAGGGGGGCGGAATCAGCCCTCGGCTGTCCATCACGGGGGCGGTGGGCATCAGCCCTCGGCTGTCCATCACGGGGGCGGTGGGCATCAGCCCTCGGCTGTCCATCACGGGGGCGGTGGGCATCAACGCTCGGCTGTCCATCACGTGCGCTGGGACCAGGCGCAATTCTTGGAAATGTCCTGGGAAGCAGGAGAGGCTTCAGCACCCAGGGGACAAGTGCCGACTGACAGTGAAGACTCTTGTGGGTGGGGCAGAACGCACACCCAGAATGCTTGGCTCCAGTCCTGATTATTTTACAAATTCTGATTAGTTTCCAACATGTTGTACCAGGGACGGCAGTGATGGGCCCAGAACAGGGCAGCACCTCCCCTGGTGGAATTGACAGTCTGGCAGGAAACCCAGACCAAACAAGTGCACGAATAAAGGTCTGACTTCAATAGAACAAAGGGAGAGGACAGAAGGCTCTCAAGGGCGTGTAACTGGAGACCACACCTAATTTGGAGGGGTAGGGAGGGGGCATGTAAGGGAAACGCTTCTCTAAGGACAGAACGCCAGCAAGGGAAATGTTTTATTATCCCCTTAATAGCGCTGGGGCACCTGAGACACCGAGATCAAGGGTTACTCAGCGTGGCTGTTGATTCATGGTGGTGATTCAACGGCTGAACTCCTGCCCCTCTCTGCTTCCCCCCAGATTGCCTGTCTAGTCACTGGCTCCCCCTCTGAGGTGAAGGACTGATCCCCATTCTGAAGGACAGTCCACACCAACCAGAACAGCGAAAAGAGCTCAGTCCCAGGCTAGAGGCATGGGAGTTCGCCCTTGGTCTCTGCTCTCTGAGGTCAGGAATCCCTGCAGGGAGGGTGCAGCTTAGGGAGGGGTGGGACCAGGGGCGGCCACAATTACCTGGCTTCTCTAGAAATCTGGGGCTTGGAATGCTGGTGGCATTGTGATGGGACGGAAAAGGCAAGCATTGTCTAGGCGGCCGGGGCAGACGGTATAGACACAACAGGTGTGGGTGGACCCGACCCATGAGACTCTCCGTGGGACCTCACGGGAAGATCTGTCTCCTCTGCCCATCCGTCTGCCTGCCCTGCCTGCCAGCACCTCACCCCTCCGATCTGTGCTATCTGCCTCTGGTGTCCTCCGCCCGGGGCTGGGGGAGGAGGAAAGGGTGGGTAGGTCCCAGGTAGGCAAGACAGGAAGGGACAGGCTTGGCGTCAGCCCAAGTACTGGCCTGGTGCTGAGGAAGGGACAGAGCGGTCCCAGGTGCACCTGCAAGTCCCCCCCAGCCACTCCCCCCTCCAACAGCTGGGCTCCTGGGATTGACCCTGGGAGCCAAGTCACAGTCAAAAGCAAGCCTCAAAAGCAGAGGCAGAGACATCCTCATCCTCAATCACCGGGAAGATGCTCTTGCTGGCTGTGGACACACCCAGACACCCAGAAAGGGCCCTGGGCTGGGAGTCCCCGGGCCTGAGGTCCAGCCCTGGCTCTGGCAGTGATGGAAGTTCCCTTCTCTTCTCTGGGCCTCAGTTCACTCACGTGTGAAGTGGCAAGGTATGGGAGCATGAGAGTAGGTTCCTAAGAGTCCATGATTCTGTAACTCTGGTGTCTTGAATGTGGAGAGATCCAAGTGAGGGGTGCCCCATGCCGATATGCTCCATCAACATGGCCAGGGGCTGGGCCGTGGGCTCCCCAAGGGCAGGACCCTCCCCTTGTGATTCTTTGTGATTTCTGAACCTGGCAAAGCCTAGCACACGGCAGGCACTCGGAGCTGAGTGAGCGAGGGAGCTGAAGAGTTCCTCCAGCTGCTTCTCAGGGGATGCCCCCAATGCCTCTGGGACCAGAACCAAAGAAGCCCATCAGCAAATGTGCCGATTTATCACAAGAAACAAGGACACCGGTCTGAGCAGGAGCTCTGGCCAATCTGTGTGGCCGAGGCTGGAGCCGAGCTAAGCCAAGTTCGCTGCCTGCCCCTCTCAGCAGGGAAGGAGCTTCCTTGTGGCTCAGGGGGTGCTGGCAGGGCCGGGCTGGCTGGGCGGGCACCCCCTCAGCCCCCTTTACCTCCAGGGTCAGGCTGGGGTTGTCCAGGATGATGTCCCTTTCTACCAACACCTCAGCCTCGTCAGACACCTGGCACACAGCTGTGGTCCGGATCATGTTATCTGCCTTCAGGTACTTCTCATACTGAGCGTATGTAATCTTCACGGGATGCTGTATTTCTGGAAGGAGAAGCCAGGGAGGGCAGAGTGAGAGGGAGGGGGGTTGACTCCAGAACCTTCAGAGCTGACACCAAGCGAAGGTGGCGGGGAGCCAGCCAGGAAGGTCTGCAGCCCCGGGCTTGACGGAGCCCTCCCTGCCCTTCTCTGTGGGAAACATGCTCCCATTCTGGGCAGAGCGGAGGCCGGGGAGGCACTGGGCCTCTGACTGGCTGGGCAGCTCCCCAGGAGAATGGGCTGGTAGGGACTAAGGATTCCTCCCAGCCTGGAAAATGGCAGATGGCAGGAAAGAACACAAATACTAACCGATTGCCTAATGACGACAACAAATAAAAACTAGGAAGGGAAGCCAGGGATTGGCTCCGGATGCGCTCAGGATCCTCCCAGGCCAGCTAATAGCCTGGGATTCTGTTGTGACAGCACCCTGAGCCACCTCCCCACCGCCGGTCCCTGCTGCTTCCCAGTCACCCCCACACGCCCAGCGGACGTGGCTTCAGAAGTGTGCCCCCCGCCCCCCAGTATCACGCTCCTCCTCTCCCCTGTCGCTTACGAAATTTTCCGTGGCTTCTTGCTGCCTCAGAAATAAAGTTCAGAGCCCTCAGTCTGGCCCTGTGTCACTGAAACCTAACTCACCTCTCCCTTGAAAGTGTCCTCAGTGTTTCCCGTCGGTCCTCTGACAACACAGGCCTATGGTCACCTCTGTGCTCAGACAAGCACAGTTCCCTCAAGTGGAAATGCCTTCGCCTGGCTTTTGTTGCTTTACCTGGCTCCTCCCAAGCCTCAGGGCCCCTCTCCCTCCTCTGTGGTCCAGGTTACTGCCACCTCTCTCTCAGCGGTCACGCTGGGTGGCCTGGGGTGCCCCGGCACCCCAGGTTCATATACTCTTTGAGGAGGAAGCTGTCTCTGCTGGTGGCACTGGGGGAATTAGCCCGGTCTGCCCTGAGTGGGCAGACGAACGTGCAGAACAGATTTTAAAAAACTTTTTAACCATTTTCTTCCTATGAACTAGTTTTGGCCTGCAAAAATAGCTCTTCCCTTGGGCTCTGACGGTAGCTAGGAGCCTGGCGGTTGCTTCTGGTGTGGGGTAGATTTCTGCTACAATTCCACCAGAAGCCAGGTTTGCTAGGGATGCTGCCTTCTGGCAGGTGTAAAGCATCTCCGTTTCCCTACAGACAGAGCTCTTTCAAGATGGGCTGTATAATTAATCAGTTTTTATTTCTATGAAGCAAATAGCCACCCCACCCTTGTTAATCTGCTTTGTAAAGCTCAACTTTTCATAACAGCTTGGAGGATTTTGCCAATATGATCACACCTGCACGCCAGTCCTCCCAGAGCACCGGCCCTTTGCTGCTCCACCTCGCTCCCTTCCCAGCAGCCGAGAGTCTCTGTTCCTCCCACGTTCTCAGGCATCCCTGCCCTCGGGAATCAGGAGACTCCCCACCTAGCAGCTATGCAGGGAGGAACACTGGACAAGGGTTTAAGACCCTGCTGTATGTTGCAACCCTCCCAGGGTCAAACCCGAAGAGTGATTCATTGTGGGGTGGGGGTGGGGAGCCCTAGGGTGGAGGGGTGGCAGAAATAGAATCTAGAAGATGGGGGTGGGCCTGGATTTCGCAGTAGGAAACCCAGGACCAAGACCCCAGTATCGCCCCTTACTCTCCAACTCCCAAAAAGCCATCATCCACCTTGGATGCGTGGGGTCCTCCACAAACCACAGGATGAGTTACCTTCTTTGGGATCCAGGGATATTGTGACGGAGTCCTTCCACACCTCGTGCACCAGCGTGCCATTGTAGACAATGGTCCAGGCGGTCATGTTCACGGTCACTGTCTTCATGTCGTTCGTCAGGTTTTTGAGCAACAGGGCCATGTTGACCTCTTTGCCCACCTGCAAAAGGCCAGTGACCTTGAACTTCCCCAAGATGCTGGGCTCCCTTTCCTCTCGTGCCAAGGGTCTCGCAGATGTGGCGCCAAAGGATGCATGGGGTTTAAGTTTCCCCAAGGCCTTTTCGAACACTTGTCTCTCCTGGCTGGAACCTGTGCGGTGGGAAAAGAAGGAAGCATTTCAGGGAAGGGGTGGCAGCCTGGGACTCATTGGCTCTGCAAGGATTCTGACCCAAACAAGTGTCCCCGCTCTCCGGGTCTCTCCATTTCATCCTCCTTACCTCGAGGCTCACTGACCAGCCAGTCAACACACTTTGCTGGTCAGCTCTGCATTTCCAAAGGAGTGGTAGGGAAAGCTTTGTCAGCACCTGCACAAAACTACCATATGGCCTAATATTTGGCCAGGCTAGCTAGGTTGGATTGCTTTTCCCTTTTCTTCCTTCCCCGTATTTCTTTATTTTTGGAGAAAAGGTCCCTTGTGAGAACAAACAGCTCCTTTAGACACAAGTAATAAAAACTGAGTCGAAAAAAAGGTTAGAATGAGTTCATAAGCCAAAAAGCAAAAAAAAAAAAAAAAAAAGATGTAGAATTGGCTTCATCCAAACATTTTTTTTCCAAACCACATTTCCATGTTATTCTGCTTTATTTCTAAAGGTGCTTCGAGGTCGAGCAGGGGTGCTTCTGCCCTTGACAAAAACAAAAAAACAAAAAACAACCCCCCCAAAAAACCCCTCCCAACTCCCCATGGCTGGTTTGGCTCCATGTTAAGACTGGTTTAAGTTGTTGTGAGACCTCGGGTTTTAAAAACACAAAGGGCGGATTTTCTGACTCTGACTCAGATTGTGAGTGCTGTGGAATGTGACAGTGTACACGGCCAACAGAGCGTGGCCACGGTGTACCCTCAAAGTCATGGCTCTTGGGCACGGAGGTGAGTAAGCCACTTCCAAGCCTCTGGGCCCGTGGTGGCCACACGGTTCACATAAGATTCCCTGTCTTGACCTGAAGAAAGATCCAATATTAGGGGGAAGGCATACTGACCTTCCAAGAACATGGGCAGACATACACAGAGAAGAATTACCATGTTTCTGTCTGCAGACCATACTCAGGGTCCCCATCTTCCCCAAGCACCGTGAAATTTTTAAGACACCAGATGGCTTATTATAAGCACTTTATGACTTAGTGAGGACTTTCCTGTAAGTTCCATGTAGCAAGTGGCCAAGAGCTCAGAGGACAACTCATCCAAGCCCATCATGTTAGAAGTAAGGTCCTAAGGACGAGAAGCGACTGGTCCAAGCAACTGGTCTAATCTTGGGGTTAGAGAGGCAGAGAGGAGGCAGTCCCCAGGTGCCTACACCTGTAGTCCGAGGTTCCCCACCGCCCCCAATATCCTACTGAAAAGGAAGCAGGCAGCCAGATTACCCAAGCCGATAGCTCCTGGTGGGTTGGGTTCTTTTTGGTGCCTTCCCATCCTGCAGCCGAGTTGTAAGTCCACACCCAGGGCTGATGTATGGGCAGGGAGCTGAGCCTTCTGTGCCCAGGAGACCTCAAGGCAGGCGTGTTTGCACAATGAGGCTGAGAGCCCAGATACCTATATAGGTCACCTGATGGGCTTACTCAAGACTAAGCTTCCTGCTTCTGTTTTCTCCTTTGGTGTTGCCATTGCACAAATGCTTAGCAACCCATTTTATGAGCTTTTCTTCCCTGGGGCCCTTGCAGACAAGCTGGCATCATTAGGTAAAGAGAACGGAGCAACAACAGGCAGGGTGACCAGCTCTGCTGTCACGCAGAGAGAGGCTGGGGCATTGCCAAAAGTCCTGCTGGGACTCACCCTCAACCTGGCCGTGGCCTGGCCTCTCTCTGTGGCTTTGGATGTTTGGCTGGGACAGATAAAGCCTTTTAATAGACACAATCAAGGTATGAGAGTAAGGGAAGGAACCCCAAAGGACGTACATCCAAGTAAGCAGTGCACTTTGAAAGGCCCTCGGGGAATCATCATTCCAGTGATGCTGCAGATGTCCGAGTTGATAAGCATCATGACTATCTCAGAAGTCCTCACTCAATGCCAGGCACTACACTTGGCACTTTCTGTACACCAGCTCACTTAAATCCTACTGAAGACAGGCATTGCTATTCTCATTTTACAGGTGAGGAAGCAAGGAATCTGAGAACCTAAGATTCCTGCTTGGGGTCTCCTGGTGAACAGTGTAGGACTGGAGTTGACCTCCAGCCCCTGATTATTTGTTCTCTGGCCCCTACACTTGTTTCTCCATCATGACAGTGTTGAAAATACTTCTACGTCTGTGAAAATACTTCTACATCTCAGGGAGGGGGTGGGGGGCAGGGACCCCATTTACCATGCCCTTCATTGCCTCCCCAGAGTTGAGCATGGAGTGGGCACTTGGGTGGGTCTCAGTGCATGTGTATGGACTGAGAGAAGGACTGTCTGACCCTAGCCATGCGATGGCCTGCAGACGCAGACTGAGAACCACACCAAGACCATCAATCTCATGACCCTAGACCCGTGCCTCCACATGTCCACAGGTACCACTACTCGGAGGGGTCATCCACCTGAACCTGGAGTCAGACCCCATTTCCTGAGCTCTTTCTCCAGCTTCTCTTTTTGGTGAACTGGGGCTGACACCAACAGCCAGCAGTAGTGAGAGTTTTGGGGCTCACTTTAGGGTGTGCTCTGGGTGCCTTTAGGAGAGCACATTGCTTGACCCCTCAGAACCTGTGATCTGTGAAATCAACCAAAGTGTCTCTTTCCAAACACACTAGAAAGAGAGATGGGACCCATTACGGAGTGACTGGCTGGCTAGAGCCCGTGTTCATTTACTTTTGGCTGTTTCTACAAACGAACATCACCTTCACATGTGGAACTTTGTCACTTTGGAGAGTCCCCAGCGAGACAGGCTGCTGACTCTGAGAGCAGCTTTCAAACTAGAGTAGCTAATGTAATTTGCGGAGAGGCAGCTTTGTAGAAATGAGCCTTCCCGGTGACTCATGTGGGTGCTTCAGGCTTCTTGGGGGCCTCGAATGCATGCATAGCAGGGGCCCACATCTTCAGTGTCTTTGTCCACTTCTTTGTTCAGAAAGTGTTTCCTGCCTGTATTTCTTGGAGGCTTGGACAGCAGGCTCCCCCAGAAATTTCTCCTAGAGCCCTGAGCAGCCTCGGGGTTGGGGGGGGCACGTGTTTCTCCCTATGATGTCTAATCACAGGGCTGTCACCCCACTTGTGGGAAAGTGACACATCTGGAGAAGAGCTGGGCTGACAGCTTCTGGGCCCTGTGACAGAATTCCACCGGCACCGCATCTGCTGTGACAGTTCTGTCCCCACCGGAAATAGTCCTCGGAGCTGCGCGTTAGGTGCCAGGGAGCCGTCTTACCATTTAGGCAGAATGCGCTGAGGACTCAGGAGGAGTTCGAGGGATTTTCCCTTCTCCACCCTCAAAGCTGTCTTCCCACTGTCAAGGCCCGGGCGGCACAGCCCCACCAGAGCCCTTCCTACCTTCTGGATACTTGTACTTCTCCGTGATGTCCATGCGAGAGTTGCTGCCCACTGCCTTGGTGCTGATGTACCGGCCGATGCTGTGAGCGTCCGAGGCATTCCGCTTCTGGGTGTTGTTGGAGGCATCATAGATCCAGGTGATGCGGTCGGCGTTCACCTCCGCAAAGACGAAGGGCATGTCGAAGTCCAGATTCACGTCACCCTCTCGGACAGCAGCAACGGAAGCGGGTCCGCACTGGAACACACCTGGTGGTGAGGTGCAGAGACTGCGTGCATGCCAAAGCCAGGTGCCACAGCCCACCCCAACACCTGTCGTCCCCAGGAGACACCCCTAGCAACAGTCCCCGGCCCCGTCCTGCCCTCCGCCGGCGCGTGCTGGATGCTGACCCACCACCCTTGGGCTGTGTCCTTTCTACCTCCTGTGCTCATGGCTGCCTCTTTTCTACTCCTGCAAATCATCCTTCCCAACTCCCTATTCCTTACTCCCGGAAGAATTCCCTACACCCAGTCCATAGGAGTCTTGCTCCTCTGAGCTCCCAAGCGCTGCCTATCACCTTCCTCTTCCAGCGCTTGGCACAGGTAATTCAGATAGATGGATAGAGATGTAGATAGATACGTAGATGTAGAAATAGATAAGATAGAGTTTCATTCACGAAGTGCCCAACTGAAAAAAAAGCAAGGTGCAGCAGATTAGAAAGAAGGGGATTATTCTATTTGTGTTTACAAGACAAAGAGACAAAAAAGACATGTATGGGGCAGGGCACCTGGGTGGCTCAATTGGTTAAGTGCCCTACTCTTTTTTTTTTTTTAGATTTTTTATTTATTTATTTGACACAGAGCGAGAGAAGAGAGATTACAAGTAGGCAGAGAGGCAGGCAGAGAGAGAGGAGGAAGCAGGCTCCCCGCTGAGCAGGGAGCTGGATGCGGGCCTCGATCCCAGGACATTGAGATCATGACTTGAGCCGAAAGCAGAGGCTTTAACCCACTGAGCCACCCAGGTGCCCAAGTGCCCTACTCTTGATTTTGGCTCAGGTCATGATCTCGGGGTCATGAGATTGAGCCTCATGTTGGGCTCCGCACTGAGCGTGGAGCCTGCTTAAGATTCTCCCTCTCCCCTGTTTCCTCTCTCTAAAAACAAAACAAAACAAAACAAGCCCCCCGCCCCAAACCCAAAGAAAACACATACATGTACTTTTATATGTCTGGAAGAGTGACTTTCAACTTTTTTTTTTTAAACCACGATATCTAGATCACGGCACATAGATGGTCCTGAGACCAAAATTTTATGAGACTGATGCACTGCCCACTGCGCTAAGAAGGCGATGTCCTGAGACCAAAATTTTACAGGACAATACTTGTTCTTACTGTGTCCAATGCACTCTGATATTTTTTTCTTTTCCTAATATTTTTTTTCTCTCCTCCTCCCTTTCCATGCCATTCCACTTCATTTCTTTCTTTTGTATCTGAAAGATTTATTTATTTGAAAGATTTTATTTATTTGAGAGAGAGAGACAGAGATAGCAAGAAAGAGCAGGAGCTGGGAGGAGAGGGAGAAGCAGGCTCCCTACCAAGCAGAGAGTCAGATGTGGGGCTCGATCCCAGGACCCTGGGATCAGGACGTGAGCTAGAGGCAGACGCCCAACCAACTGAGCCACCCAAGCACCCCTAAAAGATTTATTTTTAAGTAATTACCACACCCAGTGTGGGGCTCAAACTCACAACCCCGAGATCAAGAGTCACACGCTCCACTAATTGAGCCAGCCAGAGACTCCCCATTCGATCTCATTTCTTAAAATGATAGTCACAACCTACTAACTTGCTACTTGCTTTTATAACCATTAATGGGTCACAGTGAGAAGTGTGAAATACAGAGGTCTGGAAAATATCTGGAAGGTTACTCCCCACCCCAAGTCCAGTAATGCTCATTGCTTCTGGTAGAGGAGCTGGGTTAGGGGAGGGAGGTATGACTTAGTTTTTATTGTGAATCCTTTTAGAATGGTCTGAAATTTTTTTTAACTATGTGCACATGTTACTTTTATAATTAATTTTTTTAAATTAATTTTCTAAAAAGATTTTATTTGACAGAGAGAGAGAGAGAGAGAGAACAAGTAAGCAGAGCGGCAGTCAGAGGGAGAGGGAGAAACAGGCTCTCTGCTGAGCAGGGAGTCTGACATGGAGCTTGACCCTAGGATCCTGGGATCATGACCTGAGCTGAAGGCAGCAGCTTACCTGACTGAGCCACCCAGGTGCCCCTATAATTAATTTTTGTAAAAAGTAAGCCCCACACCTTGTGTGGAACCCAGTGCGGGGCTCGAACTCACAGCCCTGAGATCAAGACCTGACCTGAAATCAAAAGTCGGATGTTTCACTGACTGAGCCATCCTGGTGCCCCATTTTTTTTTTTTTTGAGTTTGAGAGAAACAATTCAAAATGAAGGTAGCAAACAAGATATGCCCTGGAGGTCATAAGAGGGTAAAGAAAAATTCCTGGAGAGTCTGGGACCCAGGCTTGGAAGGGAGTGGCCAGAAGTGGGAGCAGAAGCCCTGGGCCCTGGGACAAGCGTGAGGCCCTACTGCACGAAGGAGGGTTTGGTCTGGCAGAGGGATGCTGTGGATGGGACAGAGGTGCTGGGGGTCACGATCATGGAGACCTCCAGCTGAGCTGGGGAATTTGGCCTAAATCCCCAGGGCACCGGGGACCAGATAGTTTCTGTGCTGGGAGACATAGGCTACTAGAGGCTGTGTGGGGAAATCACTATTGGTAGAGGCGGCTTCTTTCCCTCACTGCCTGGCACATGCCAGGGCCTCCACCGCAGTGACAACAGTCCTGTGGGCACGGGGAAGCCACTCATTTAAATAGCAGCCTGAGCCAGGCAAAATTAGGATGAGAAGTCTACTCTGCAAATATTTTTGATTTGATTCCATCGTGCCTTCCAGAGATGGAGAGCTGTCAGTGGCTTTCCTCTGCTGCCACCCACCCCTGTAAAAAATCGGGAGGCCAGGACAGAGAGCAAAATCCAGAAAAGGGGGTGGCCGGCAGGGCTGGAAGAGGCTTACCTTGGCTCCTCTCCTGGGGGGTGGCATCCAGAACCTGCCATCCATTGTACGAGGGGCCCAGGTCAGTCCGCACAAACCAGCCTTCGTTCCAGACGTGGAAATTCCTGCAGATGGAAACACAGACTGCAGCGTTTGCTTGGGGCCATGCAGCCGGAGGTGACAGAATACCACGTTTCTGGCGGGACAGCAGTGCCCCCTCCTCAGTGAGTGAGTCTACTCTGCCCCAGCTACTGGGCTAGACCTTGCCCAACACTGCCTCTCGCAAGGCCTCACAGCACTATGAAATGGGTACCACTTTTTCTGCCAATCTTATAAAAGGGGAAACCAAGGCTCAGAGAAGTTAAGCAACTTATGACGGCAGAGTCAAATTTGGAACCAGATATGCCTAATCCCAAACCTGTGTCCTTGCCCACGATGTTCTACTGCCCTTCTGAGGAGCAGAATGTCTCTAGGTGAGAGCCAGCAACCAAGCAGGCAAACACACACCGCTTTCTCGTGTACGTCCTGCTGGGGTACACAGACACAGGTCTGTGTCTCCTGTCAGCTGAGAATGGACAGATGGGGCTGGAGCGAGAGGGACAGCTCTGGCTAAGAGCCACATGCTTCTGCGCTGTGGTCTGGATTGAAGAATGACATACACCAGTCCTAAAATGCTCTTCATCAAAGGCATCCCCTCGTCTCCCAATCTGTATGTCTCAGTCACGTCTCTAGGGATAGCCGATTAGCCGGTCTTAGTCATTGCATCCTGTGGTTCCACCCTCCCAGCTCTGGTCCTCCTCTCCGCACCTAGTGCAACTGCATTAGCTTGGTTCTGGGAGCTTTGATCCAACCAGAAGCTGTAAGTCTGACATGAATCCAAGTTCCATCCAACTTGAATACAGATTTTTTTATACTCAGGAGGTGGAGAAGATAGTTTCATGCAGAGTACCAGCCCAGAAACCATGAAGAAAATGACTGATAAATGTGGCTAGGTTGGGTGCCTGGGTGGCTCAGTTGGTTAAGTGACTGCCTTCGGCTCAGGTCATGATCCCAGGGTCCTGGGATCAAGTCCCACGTCGGGCTCCCTGCTTGGCGGGGAGCCTACTTCTCCCTCTGCCTCTGCCTCTCTCTCTGTCTCTCACAAATGGATAAATAAAATATTTTTTTTAAATGTGGCTAGGCAAAAATATTAAACTTGCATATACCAACCAGCCAAACAAACTGTAATTCTGTTTCCTGTATGGAAGAGATGGTCCCTTTTGCTGAAAACAGCAAACTCTGAAACAAAACAAAACAATACAAAACAAAACAAACAAAACACACACACACACACACACACACACACACACACACACACACACACACACAAAACCCTAAGAAAACTACTTGAGGGTGACCAAAACAGAAGAATTTTGGAAAGGATTCAAAACTTGGAGGAAAGGGGCGCCTGGGTGGCTCAGTGGGTTAAAGCCTCTGCCTTTGGCTCAGGTCATGATCTCGGGGTCCTGGGATCGAGTTCCACATTGGGCTCCCTGCTCAGCAAGGAAACAAAAAACTTGCAGGAAGGGGCCAACATGGGGCAAATTGCAACTTTTGGTGACTTGACCCTAAGGACAGGCCACAGCTGGGGTGAAGGGTAGGGCAGTAAAAACTGTAACAGACAACCCACATTTTTCTGACCTGAGGAGCCAAGAAACAGCCCAGGTCAACCAGGCCCACTAGAGCATGAGGGGGAAACTCTGGAAAGGAAGGAGTCAGAGAAAGAAGATCCCAGATTAGTTCATAAATTCCGCCTGAACCTCTGAGCAGCTCTGACCCATGCACCAATAAAGGACGATGAGCAGGCAATTTTTCTAAGAAATACAAGTGATCACTGAACATATGAAACTAGTCTTAATCTCACTACCATGAAAAGAAAATTAAAAAAGTGACAAAGAGATACCATGACCCTCATAAGATGACAAAGATGAAAGCCCAGAGAAAGGAGTCAGAGAAAGAAGATCCCAGATTAGTTCATAAACTCCGCCTGAACCTCTGAGCAGCTCTGACCCATGCATGTATGCAGACAAGCAGTCTGGCTGATGATGGAAGAATTGAGCCAAGATTTGAGTTGTTGCTGCCACTCATGAGACAGTGCTTGCAGTCTGGGTCCACCCCGATGCAGGCTGCTGAAATAAACTAACAGAATCTGGACATAGCCAATGCCCAGGATACAGACCCAGATGACTCAGCATGCGAAGAACCAGAAAAACGGGATCCATCCTTCAAGGGAAAAGACAATCAACAGAGTAACCTTAAAATAGTACAGATGCCGGAATGATTGGACAAGGACTTGAAAGCAGCTATTATAGCAAAGCTCAATGAAATAAAGGAAAATAGGGCAGTAATGAGTGAAAAGAGAGGAACTCTTAGCAGAGCAAGAGAAAAGATGAAAAAAGTACCAGATGGAAACTTTCAACTGGAAAAAAGGACCCCTACCTTAAATGAAATAATTCAGTGGATGAGCTTAGAATCAAGAGCACAGAAGAAAAGTGTTGTCAACTTGAAGATAGACCAGTAGAAATTGCCCAAACTGAAGAAGAAAGAGAAAAATGATTGGAAAAAAATGAATAAAATAGGGAAGATATATACAACATATGTATAGACAGATTCACTGTAATTAAGATTATAAGACCAATAAGAAAAACACACAAATTAATATTACAAATCAATAAGAAAAATGCACAAAAGAACAAGTGAAACACACCAATAGGGGTGCCTGGGTGGCTCAGTTGGTTAAGTGACTGCCTTCAGCTCAGGTCATGATCCTGGAGTCCCAGGATTGAGTCCCATATCAGGCTCCCTGCTTGACAGAGAGTATGCTTCTCCCTCTGACCCTCTCCCCTCTTGGGCTCTCTCTCTCTCTCATTCTCTCTCTCTCAAATAAATGCATAAAATCTTAAAAAAAAAAAAGAAACACACCAATAAAAGACGATGAGCAGGCAATTTTTCTAAGAAATACAAGTGATCACTGAACATATGAAACTAGTCTTAATCTCACTACCATGAAAAGAAAATTTAAAAAGTGACAAAGAGATACCATGACCCTCATAAGATGACAAAGATGAAAGCCCAGGATGACACACAGGATTCTGTGATACTCATCTCCAGCTGTGGGAAAACAAGCATGGTCAGAGCCTGCTGTTGGGAGTTGAAATTGGTGAGATATTTATGGAGGGCCATTTGGCAATGCGTATGAAAAACCTTTACAAATCTATGTCCCTACTGAGCCAGTAATTGCACTTCTAGGAATTTCTCCTATAAAAGAATGCCCATGAGTATACACAGGTATACATGGAAAGATGTTCATAGTAGCATTGTTTGTAAGAGCAAAAACAATGGAGGAAAAATCCATCAGTAGGAAAATTGTCAGGAGACTGTAGCACAACCATGCAATAGCGTATCACAGAGCTGTCCGAAAGAATGAGCAAAATCAGTCTAGCACTTACATGGAAAGATATCTACAGTGTATCAAGTAAGAAATGGTGCAGGGTCCGTGATTTTAACCACCAAATGATACCGTTTCTCTAAATTTTTATTTGTTGACATAGAAAGATATAAGAAATTATAAACTAGACTGTTTAACTTGATCCTATTTGGGTAATTAAAACTCAACACACATACACATCTAATGTGACTATAAATGGAAGGAAATGTCTGGAAGGATCTATCTCAAATGTTATTCATATTTTTCTCTGGATAGTTATATTATTAATGACTCTTCTTATTTATTTATTGTTATTACTATTTTTAAAGATTTATTTGAGAGAGAGAGAGCACAAGTGAGTGAACGGGGAGAGAGGCAGAGGAAGACACTCTTCAAACAGACTCCCTGCTGAACATGGAGCCCACTGTGGGTCTTGATCCCATGACCCCGTGATCACAACCTGAGCTGAAACCAAGAGATGGGCGCTTAACCAGCTGCGCTACCCAGGAGCCCCTACTTTTTATTATTTTGTAATCAGGAAAAACGTGTTTTCATTTTTGCATGTTTGGAATAGGCTTCCTGTGGGCACGGATGGGATCTATGTACATGGGGGAGTGGTAGGCTCTACACCTATTGGAGGAGTTGGAAGTGCCGCATAAGTACTTAGACCTTTCTAGTCCTTCAGGGAACAAGGGGAGATAGAGAAAGTCCGCTCCAAAACAAGGCAGAAGGGGATAAGGCCCTAAGGGGTGAAGAGATAATTAAGAATAATACCAATCAACGATATGAACGGAGAAAAGGAATACTCTTATTTATTACTGCAGTGAAACACAGGTCATCATGATCTTTCTGGAAGGCAACAGTAAGAGATGTCATAAACCTTTAAAATGTTCATTCCCTTTAATGAAAGACATACCGTTTCTAGGAATCTTTCTTACAGGACTAATGGAAGATGTGTTCAAGATTTACATTTAAGAATGCCTATTCCTGTGTTATATATAACAGGGAAAAGAAGGGACATAAGTAACCTGGAAAATGGTAATAGGAACATTAGGAAAAAAAAATAATGGTTCAACCATACAAGGGAATACGATGCACTTAAAATCTTATTTTTGATGATTATTTAATGACATAGGGAAAATGCTCAAAATACAGCATTTCAGCAAAAACACATGATTTATATCAGAGAGATATGAGGAACTTGAGGGGCAGGGTGGGGGGCTGTGGGGGGTAGGG
>LNAC01000050.1:1589120-1724528 GCA_002007465.1 Ailurus styani
AAAAAAAAAAAAAAAAAAAAAAAAAAAAAAAAAAAAAAAAAAAAAAAAAAAAAAAAAAAAAAAAAAAAAACACATGATTTAAAACTGCAAAGTTGGTTGCCAGATTTTGGGAAAAGTAGGATGCCCTATTATATACTCTGTCTTGTACCCATGCCTTGTAAAATGTATAACTTCAATTCCATAAATGACAGCAGCTGATAGAGGAAAGATTGGCTGGAAAACTATCAAATATTAAAAGTATGTGAACAATAGGATTACAGATGACTTTTACTTTTTTATCCTGAAATTTCCTATAATTGTCAGGGGGAAAGTCATCATAAAAATTACCGCTAGTTGGGGTGCCTAGGTGGCTCAGTTGGTTAAGCATCGCACTCTTGATTTTGGCTCAGATTTTGGGGTCATGAGATGGAGCCTGGCATCAGGCTCTGCATTGGGCATGGACCTTGCTTTAGGTTCTCTCTCCTTCGCCCTCTCTCCTTCACCCTCCCCACAACCTCCACTTGTGTGCACTCTCTCTCTTAAAAAAACTATCCCTAGGGCACCTGGGTGGCTCAGTGGATTAAAGCCTCTGCCTTCGGCTCAGGTCATGATCTCGGGGTCCTGGGATTGAGGCCCACATCGGCTTCCTGGTCAGTGGGGAGTCTGCTTCCTCCTCTCTCTCTGCCTGCCTCTCTGCCTACTTGTAATCTCTCTCTCTGTGTGTCAAAATAAATAAAATCTTAAAAAAAAAACTATCCCTAGGAAGACCCCAAAAATGTCTTTTTTTTTAAATGGGCCTTCATGATCAGTAAGAATTAACCCAGGAGAAAGCATGGAGTGTGAGACAGTGATCAAGAGACAAGACAGGAATGAGAAAGCAGTTTCATGTTCATCTGGTTCCTGGCAGAGAACCCTAGGGGAAGGGTGGGTTGGTAACAAAAACTGGTGAGTACCTGTGTTTTAACACTTATTTGCAGGGCGGGAATTTAAGAAGAAGCAGATAACAGATATATCCTGGTCCCTCCCTCATTTGGAAGCCAGAGCTTTACTCATGGTTATTTCGGATGTGTGTACCCAAATGTCCAAGGGCACCACTGTGGAAATTCTGGTTCATTTCTGATTGGATGCCATGCTCTCTCCCACCTCCCAACCTTGGGCTCTGTTTCCATCTTGAGTGGTTTCAGAAGGAGGAGCTCAAGAAAGGGATGCACAATAGGTACCAGAACTACCAGAGGCATTTACTAAAAGATGTGGATTCCCCTATCTCCCTCCACCTAAGTCAATTCTGATGTAATTTTGGAAGTTTATAAGCCACTGCCCTAGAAACAGCATCTGAGTTATGCTTACCTTTGAATTCATGGGGTCCGGAGACCCTGTCTAGAAAGTGACCTCCAAACTCCTACCTCTTCCACTGGCAAAATGTTTGCCCTTCCAGATGCAGTCCAGATACTACCTCCTCCAAAAAGTCTTCTCCTGGTATGCTGGAAGAGTGCCAGCCATTTGTCTGTGCTATCTCTGAATCTTGCACATGGTTTGGTTATTTCATTTTTTCTACTCCATAATCGCCTGTCTCCTTATGCAGCCGTGAGCTCCACTGGTCCAGTTCCTGCATCTCCTCCCTCTTGGTGCCCAGGGCCTGGGGCGGGGTCTGGCACATGGTACATACTTAATCATGTTTTCTGCAGCCTGAGCCACTCTTGGAGTGAGGTACACTGGGGCGGCTAAGTACTAGTGGAGGCTGGTTGCCATGGAGAGATTGTATCAGGAGCCAGGAGCTCAGGCTGAGGCGTGGTCACCAACAGCTCTTTCCCAGAACTAGCCAACCCCACCTCCCTGGGACAGGGCAGGGCGATCTGCACGTGCCTGCCCTCTCAGAGCTATAGAACGTCTACAAGTAGAGTCAGCTCTGTGGCTGTAGAAATCGGGGAATCGAGTCAAACAAATTAAGAAAATAAGCCAGAAATGTCAAGGTAAAGATAGCCTTCGTCCTACTGTTCCAAATCATTTGCTTACAGCCCAGTGACTGATCAGGGCCCCAGAGTCCTCCTTTACAATGGCTCAGAAGGGAATGGAGAAGAAGCATCTCAAACTGAGGCCCCCACCCCCACCCCAAAGCAGCCTGCTTCTCAAAAAGCGAACACTCCAGAGGCTTGTACTGCTTAAGCCAAACCACCGGCATGAGCAGAATGGCTACCCCGGTGGATGCTGTGAAAGTGAAAAAAGAAGATCTAGAAGAAATTGCTGAAGTCCCCTGCTCTAGCCTTTCATTTTACAGATGGGAAACCGAGGCACAAAAAGTTAAGGAACTTACATAAAGTCATTAGAGAGACTAACCGTCTCTCTTATTTCTCTTCAGGGCTTCATTTTCTCATTCATGAAATCAGCAGGTCCCTCCCCAAGTCCGAAGATTGTCTGTTTTGGAAGAGTCCTGTTGGCAGGACTCCATCTTCTACCCCTAGCTTGGATACGAATTCACAGTTTGACTTTGGGTAAGTCATTTCTCTTCACCAAGCCTGTGAGGTAGCATTTAGTCTTACAGAGAAGTGCCATCTGCTGCCACGGTGTGAACCAAAGAGCCCATCTTCTCCATCTGCATGGGCTGGATGGCACCCAGTCTCACCACAGCTCTGCTTGGTGTCCAGCCAACCAGGAAAATCTTAAGGTAAGCAAGGTAACCTTGTTGCTCAAGGTAACATTAATCAGGATTAATAACAACATTCTCTGGCATCTCTCCAGTCCTTTATAGTTTACAAAGCTGCCTGGGTTCAAATCCCACCTCCACCATTTGCTGGCTGTGTGCCCTTGGGTGAGTGACTCTGTGCCTCAGTTTCCTCAGCTGTAAAATGGGGGTGATGACAATAGTGCCTATGTCATCGTTTCTGGGGAGTAAGTGCCTGGTACACAGCAATTGCTCAGCAAACTATTCGACGCTGCTGTTATTATCAAGAACTTTCAGATGCTTAATCTCACTTGATTCCTACTTTCTATGACTTTAGACACATCTGGGCAAGGTTCTAAAAGCTTCCAGCATGTACAACACACAGAGATTCAGATCGAAGTGTTTCTGTCCAAACCCAAACTGTCCTTACAATAACAGGTTGGGGAAGTCACTCCAGGCAGAGAATGACTCATGGTTTGTCTCCCCTTGGGTGGGATTTATGCAGAAGGGACCATATAGATCCCTTGGGGAGGGTAGCTCTCATACAAGGAGGAAGGTGAGGATCAAAAAAATTAAAGCCAGTAAGAGACTTAAGTGAACACCTAGTTCTGGGCCAACCCTTATATTTCACTGATGGAGAAACTTGGAACCAGAAAGATGAGGTGGCTTATGCAAGCCCTAGAGCAAGATGGTAGTGGGGCTGGGACCAGGACTCAGGACTCCCTGTTGTCATTCCATCCAGTGCTGGTTCTCCAGTTGCAGCTGGAAAGCAGCAGTTTGGGGAGGGACCACTGGTTGCCCTTGCTTTCACCAGGAAGGCTGGTAGGGGATGAGAGTGTAAGAGAGGAGGAGACCCCCAGCAAAAATCAGAGCTTTGGGGCCTGACACCCTCCAACGAGGCCAAAAAAAAAAAAAAAGGAGATTGGAGACACCATGGGATGTCTCCATGGGCCCATACTTGTGCCAAGATAATTATATTTGGAATAAATTATAAAGCTAATATGGGGTGGTAGTGTGAACCAGTAACCAAGAAATCTGGGTCCTAATTCCAGATTCAGCTTAAAAGTCCCACATTTATGCTCCCAGGAAGCCTTCCTTGGTGACTCCTTCCCTGAGCTCCCATGGGGCCTACTGTCTGATGCACCTCCCTGGGCGCTAAACAGCCTGGACTATTGGCTTCCCCTTCCCCTGTCTTCCAATAGCACTGTAATGCTTTTGGTAGAGGACTGACTCTCCAGCTTTCTGGTCCCTCTATGGATCCTTGCACGGAGGATAACCCAACAAGGGTAACACCCAATGGGACCTCCCTTCCCAAATGATGTTGGACCAATCATCTCCTCTTGCAAAGGAAACCGAGGCCTGGAATGGCATTGCCCCAGCGGTTAAAACATGTTGCAGTGGGATTTGGAACACAACAACACAAGAAAAAAATCACGGAGGAGAAAAAATATATACTCATTTATGAGTAGCTGGGAAACAACATCTTGCTAACACGGCAATATCATTAGACAGAAAGGTGTATGTCTACAGATCAGGAAAGAACATCCTGCAATAAGCCTCCTCTTCCTCATTACACCTTAGAAACCACTCAATCTTAGATGAATTATGTAAGCCTTTCTCTCCCTCGGAGGTGAGGGGACATTTATCTCACTTAGTTCCAGTGCTGGTGTGGGGTTTTTGTTGACTTGTTTTAACAACTTTTCCTGTTCATATTTCTTTTCCTTTGACTTTATTCCATTGGTTACACTAAGCACATTTCAGAAAAATTGGACCTCCTTATTCTGGGAATATTAAGTAATAGGAACTATCTTACAGACCATCTCAGAATTGAACATCTGGAAATAAGATGGCATCTGCTATCAGGTTATTTAGCCCTATATGCATGTGAGTGATTGTGTGTATGGGGTGGAGGAGGGGGTATCCTTGGAAGTGGATTAAAAACAATAGATTGTTGACATAGGCATGAAGTCCTTTGGATATATAAGCACATAGATATCTGTGTGTATGTGTAGGTATAGACAATCATTTTCAGTTACCACTTGGTGATAACTTGGCATATATTGTGATCTCAAATAGCTGTAATATTTATTTTATGTATATATACTACTATATGAAGTTATAGATACATGTCTATAAGCTCTATACAACCGACTTCCAGGTGCCATCCATTAGACATTACATAAAGATACAAGTGCACATGGCTTATTTATGGTTAGAAATATATATGTTCAATTATATATACATATATATGCATATATATATGTTCAATATGTTCAATTATGTTCAAAGCTTCTTATTTTCAGTTGAAATCCAGAATAAACTGACTTTTTATTCTATCAGTCAAGGTGCATAAAAAGTACACATGCATGAGAGAAAATCCGCTGCTTTCCTGTAAGCAAGTCTGTAAGTCACAGGGGTTGCCTGAAATAAGATAAATTGACTTTTGGTACCGGAAAATCAAGAGTTCCAAAAGCTTCTAAAGTCGCTTAGGGTCTAGTGGACTCTGTAAAATCAGGGTAGTTGCTTGGAGCCCGTGAGCCACTATTTTTCAGTGGTATCAGACCCTTTATCCGGAAGTGAGACAGGGGACCCCCAGACTTCGCAGAGCCTTAAGGAGCATTGTATTGGCTCTTATGAGAGGTCTCATCAGCACTGCCAACACTCCCACTCTAAAGCTTGTGCTCACGTGTTACTTGCCTCCCAGCTCCTGTCTGGAGCTGGGTTGCAGGATCTGGGGGGGGGGGAGGTGGGTAAGAAAGCCGCTCAGGTTCATTGTTCAGAAGGGGTCAGCTACTCACCACACACTGTCACTGCCTTTGTCTATGGGCCTCCCATAAGGGTCATAGTACACGTCCACACTGAGGTTTCGGTCTGTGTCATGGGCTGAGTTGAAGTTGGTGACCACCCGGGAGGGAATCCCGAAACACCTCAGCACTGCAAGTCAAGGAACAGTATGAGGACCTGGGCTGCAGCGGAAATGGCGCCTTGGCCACCCCCCCTGCCCCCCTACGGTTGCCCACCCACCCCAAGTACCTGTGTTGAGGGTCCCAGCAAAGACCCAGCACTGGCCGTATCGGACGGGTCTGAAGCCCGATTTTTTCCACTCCTTGAGGATCTCCACGCTGCCATTCCAGTTCCGAGGGTCCAGACCCCCTGTGTAGTTGCCACTCCAATTCCCGGAGATCACGCCATTGTCATCATTGCCATTGACCTGAGAAAGGGGAACCCCAGACGCATCAGCGGAGAGTTTGGGGGGACAAGGTGGGGAGATGAGGAAGGAAACCAGGGAGATGGCACATGGATTTTCTGCGACTTCATGGATGATTTGGGGATGATCATTGTAATAATGATTCTCTAAGGGTCTTGAACAGTTTACTAGTTTAAAAGTGTTTTGCTTCATGGGCCGTGACCGATTGCCCCTAACCCATCTATCAATCCCATGAGCCGGCTCACGGGGTAACCTGAGGCTCCACGGCTTGTCAGCGGCAAGGCAGGGTCTGGACCCAGCCTGCTGGTGATTTCTTGCCAGGACCCGTGGGCTGTCGTTGATGTCTGACTTGGGAGTCCCTGTTTTGAAACTCAATTTGGAGGTACTGGTCTTTCTAAAAAGGTGCTTTTAGACCTTTAGCAGCTAACTTCTTGGCATGCAGAAAGATGGGATGTTGCTTTTCATTCATTCATTCATTCCCTTCCTCCCTCCCTCCCTCCTCCACTCATTCATTCATTCATTCATTCATTCATTCATTCATTCATTCAATGGAAGGCCTGATTCTTGCATAAGCGGCACAGGCAGGATGCAGTGTGAACAGAGCCCTGGATTAGGAATGAGGAGACCTGAGTGGCATTGTCTTTTAGAGACACATATTGTAATACTTACAGATGAAATGACACCATGCCTGGCATTTATCAAATACTCTGTAAAGGAGTGGGTCAGAGCTAAAACCAGACTGGCCTTGAGGAGGGAACCACGAAAGCCCGTGGTGTGTACCTGGGAGTTCGTCTTACTGTTTCCTCTATTTTTGTGAAGGTCTGAGCTTTGCCACGATAAAAAGTGAAAAGGGGTAGAAAGGAGAAACCAGGTTCGAAGCCCAACTTTGCCACCTGGGTGGGCAGGTCAATTCACCTCTCTGGGCCTTCGTTTTTCACCTTCTTTTCCATACAGGGAACGTTAAAAACAAATAAGCTTGCAGGAACCGAGCGTTCAGAGTTCATAAAACCTGGACCAGCATTGAACCCAGCCGTCCAGTGAGAGGCCTCGAACCCCATTCCCTGCCTTTGTGGGGCTCCACAGGTGGCGAGGCCAATGAGAACAAAGTCTGGACACAGAAGGATCCTCGCCCAGCACAGGCTGGGTCACGCTTCCACAGCCCCTCCACAAGAGGGGTGCACTCCTCCCCCCACTTCCAGCAAGGCCTGGGCTATAATTGCAGAATCAGGCAAGACGGGCCTTCTCGGAGATGGAAGATTACGTAGCCCGTCCCATCTCCTGAGTCACAGGTGCTCTAGCCACAAAGTGGTAATCAGCAGGGTCATCTCTGGCTGAAAGGTGAGCCTTTCAAAGCCCCGCAGAGGCCATAATTAGCTCAAGACCCAGCCCAAGCAGGAGACCTGGAGAGGGCAGCAGGGAGGTGCAGCCGAGGAACTTGGCACTCAGATACCGTAGTTTGTCCGCAGGGTCAGAGTGAGTCAGCAGCTGCTGGAGCCGGCTGGCCTTCCCCACCCTCTCCCGGGCCCACGAGGCTCAGCCTCCCTTAACCTTGGCCTCAGCCTCATCCCGCCCCTCCCGGACCACTCCACTTCCAAGGGTCAGTCCAGGCCCCGCTTTCCTGGTTCTTGCCCGTTGCCTCCGCGGTTCCACATCCCGTGGGCCTTCCCTTACTCCTTTCCTGCCAGCCCCATGTCGGCCTCCGCTTTTGCAGGAAGGCCCCTGGTTTTTCATCAGCCGGAAGATTGCTCTAACGTCTAGCAACCTAACTAGCCCGTGAACTCAGATACGCTCCACGTTAAAAAGGGAAAGTGACGGAGAAAGGCCTAGGCCATTAACAACCACAAAAAAGTTAGACACTCTGGGCCATGAGTTTCAGAGGCTTAAACGTCAAGAACTCTTCAACGTTCAGCTTATTCATTTATAACTTTTGAGCAGGCAGAGACCACGTTTGGACACTTTCTGAGGGAGGCCTTGTCAACACTCTGAGAAGCGAGAGATAGACTCCTCCAGGCCCCAGCGTGTGTGCGTGTGTGTGTGTGTGTGTGTGTGTGTGTGTGTGTGTGTGTGTGTGTGTGTGTTCGCGGAGGGGCACGTGGAAGGACTGAGTGAACGCAAGAGGCCCTGGGCAGGCAGGTGGAGGACTTGTTCTGGTCTGACTCAGAGGCTGTGTGCTGTGACCAGCCCCTTTAGCTGCTCGGGCTTCCCCATCCACATGCTGAGTGTGTCGGCCTGCAGCTGCCCAGGCTGATATCTGGGCACACTGCTGTTGAGGGGAGGGATCAAAGCAAAGGAGGTTAATACCCGAGGCTCACTTGGGAGCTTACCCTTCTCCTCAGGAGGCCCAGGATGGAGCAGAGTTCAGCTTTGTATCCTCCTAGCCTGGTGGACCCCAGAAGGGCGAGTCCCCTTTTCATCTGAGAAAGGCCTCAAGGTAGAGAGGACAGGACCTTGGAGCCGGGCAGACCGGATCCAGCGCGGTCTCTGCTGTTCACTCACCATGCGTCCGAGGCACGTCCTTTAATTCAGAGGAGCCTCGTGCTCTGTGTGTGCAAAGTGGGATGGTCATGGCCACCAACTCAATCTTCTGAGACTTCCATGCGATGACATAACATGTAGCCTACCTGTAGCTGAGTCCGATCTATGGTGACAACTGGTTGTCATGGGTTTCCTATCACTCACCATTGCACTGAGCACTCGGCCGACGTATTTGGGATCACTTCTGCGGGCCACGTCAGTAGCAGGGTCACGGCGGAAGTTCAGGCTGTGATCCAGGATCGAGAGGCAAATGTTCAGAATGCCTTCTTCGAACTGTTCCAAATGGGACATACGCGATGATGAAAGAAATGACAAGGAGTGTTGGCTGATCAAGGGCACAGGAGCTACGTGGCTGAGAACCACAGGAACAACACCAGGGACTTGTACTCTGTGGCCTGGGGGACACGGAGCTCCTGAAGACTAGCCTCCTTGCCCAGCCTCTAACCAGCAAAGCCAGCCAGAGCCCAGGCTACCCACCAGGCCCGGTGCCAAGGTCCCTAAAATGAGGGACACCCTCACTATCGTGGCCTTGGGAGCAAATCACTTAGCCTGGCTGGGCCTCGTAGATCTCCGTCTATATAAACAGGGGATCAGGACAAGCTCCTCTCCAAATTTCCATCTGGCGCTATGATCGTGAGCCTATTATTTAGGCTTCTGGGGCACTAACCATAAAGATAAAATATTCCACTAAAAGAAGAATTTGAAGCTGTTTCCCTAAAATAAGACTTATTTGTAGCCCCCGCTTCTTAAATGCAGAAGCCCGCGTTTTCTCTTGCCCTTGGGTCTTCGCATGTGCTGTTCCTTCGGCCTCCAATGCTTTTCCCAAGACATCTATCTAACTCCCTTGCCTACATCAGGTTTCTGAATAAATGTTTCTTTCTCAGAGAGGCTTTTTCAGACCACGCCATCAAAATCAGCCTCTCTTCCACCCCGAGGTACATTGCATGCCCTTACGCATATTTTTCCCCTTTTTTCTTCCTTCCAGTGAAAGTTGGCCCCAAAACTCCAACATATAAAATATACAACTGACTTGCTGTGGTTGACTACAGAACGGGATCTGGAGGCCCATGCTCTGTGCACCCCCTCCTGGATAGCCAGGGCACCCCACCCACTCTAATGCCTTCATTTATATGCTAGAAAGAAGGAAAGGTGGAGGGAATCCCTGAATGCTTTCTAGGAGCTCTGTGGACTCAGATGGGGCAGGGGATGGATCACAGTAACAAAGGACCAGGAAGCTATGGCTTTGAGAGGCCAGATGCTCCTACCAGGGAAGTTCTGTGGGATTCCTACATGGAATGAATAACAGAAAGTACACGATTGTTCCAAGTGGCTCTTTTGGCCTCATCCTCATCTGTGAATCATGGCACCAATAAAACCTCATTGTATTGATTTAGCTATGTATTTGTTTTGCCCACTAGAGGGTGAGCCCCTCAAAAAGAGGAAACGTATCTTATCCGTCTTCTGTATGCAGAGGTGGGCAGCTGGGGCCTGGCACATAGTAGGTGGTCAGTAAATGTCTTCTGAATGAATAAGTGAATGAATGGAAGGCCAGGCAAATAGAGTTGGGAACCTCCACCTTTCAGTAGGGCCAGCCACAGAGCTTCTTGGGTAATAGGAACAGTATCCCTAGCCTCCTTGTGACCCCCTTACCTGTCCGAAGTTCCAGCCAACCATGCCGATTCGATTCGTGCTCCCCACATAGATGATGCCGGCATCTTCCTGAACATACTCCTCTCTCTCAGCATGGTTACTCATAAAGACACCATCCTCTGTTTGATACAAAAATCAGATGTCACCAACTAGAATCTTACAGGGGACCATAGAGACCAGTCCTCCTCCTATTCCCGAGTACTGGCTTAGTGGCTGGAGTAAACCACACCTGCAGCCCTTCCCTCAACCACCACTAAGAAATGAAGCCTTGAACTCTAATGCTTCCAACTCTTGTTGTGGCAACTATGAACTTGGAAGAGAAGTCAGGATGACCTGAGGGTCTGAAAATGAGACCCTAGGAATGAGATACTTGCTCCTTGAGGCAGGAAGCTGTCTCCATGCTGTAGAATTATACAGGGGTCATTGTCCCTTATAGTTATACCCTATTACGCACTTTGTAAAAGCTCATGAGATCGCCACAATAGCCCCAGAGGAAATAGCAAGGTTTCCATTTAATGGTAAGGAATATGAAGCTCAGAAGGACAGATTGACCACTCAGACTTACAGAGCTGATGAGGTGGCAAAGCTGGGACTCAGAGCTATGGCTTCTGACTCCTGGCTTCTGTGCCCTTTCCATACCCCACAAACTTCCCCTAATCGAACTTGAGCCTGAAGAAATCATTCTTCCAGCTCCTTCCCACCGGTACTGCTTAGCTGATGGGTGCCAGTGCGGTTGGTTAGGCGCCTACCTGGCAACCAGGGGTTGAAGAGCAATATGAAAGTTCCGAGTTTCAGAATGAAGTCTTTGCCCTGGGAGGAGATCTGAGTGCTCAGCGTGTACGATCCTACAGGTGCGTTGACGGGACTGGAGATGGAGACGGTCAGAATATTGTCTTGTTTAGACACGAGCTGGGCACTCCAGCCCCCACGACTTGTTCTACTGGACAGTGGAAACACAGCTTTTGTCCTGGCCGACTCTGAGGGGTAAGGCCCTGTAAAAGAAAACAGAGGACAATGGGAAACAAGGAGTGCCAGCCAGACTGTGGGGGAGAGATCAGATCCCAGTACACCTGCAGGGGTGCTTTGAGGGGGGATATCACCCACGGAAGCACATATTATGACACTGGATGTGACCAGAGAGACCAGGTAAGCCAAATCTCTCTGGATTCAAAGAGTAGGACTCTTGGGCTCACAAATAGGCAGAAACTTGCCCAAGGTCACACCAAGTCAACAGCATGGCTGGGTTGGAGCCCAGAGCCCAGTGACCCCAATGTCACACCACCGCCCCTTGGAGGGACAGCCCCAAGGGGTGCTCAGGTGTGTCTGGGGGGAGCGGTGAGCAGATACCTGTGGAGACGACAAAACCCAGGCTTTCTCCATTCTCAAGACTTCGGTTCAAGCTCAATGAGAAATTGAAGGATTGGCCTCTCCGCAAGATGAGCTCCTGGCTGGAGAACCTGTCTGTGTGATGTGCCTGCCGGTTGGCGGTCCCCTGCCAGTTGATGCTCTGTGGTTCTAAAGCTGTAAGACAGAAGGGGAGACCTGAGGGCCTGGAAGGCAAGGGCTGGTGGTGTGGGGAAAGGTATACATTACCCAAAGGACAGCGTTTGGGTGGGGCTCATTGGGGAAGAGCCAGACTTCTAGGAAGAAGCACATTATCATTCAGAGACCTTGACCGAGCATAACAAGCACTCCATAACCTATTCCCCATGCTGCCCTTCCAGGCAGCCCAACCTCTGCACATACTAGCACTGAGACTCTTCCCCTCCACTTGGTCACCTGTCACTTGGCCCTTAAGGCCCTAAGGCCACATGCTCAGTGTAGCTTCACCCAACCAGCTGGGAGAACCATGCAACCAATTCTGTGTAAGCACATTCCGTTGCCCCAGCATCATTACTTGGTGGTGGTGGTGGGGGGTGGGGGTTGTGGCTCGGACAGAACTGGGAGGAGGCTGTGTCTCTCAAATCCACCACCCACCAAGGGAAAAGCTTGCTTGCTTTTTCCCTTTGCACCTTCCCAGATACCAAGTGCTTCTTATCACTGCAACATCCAGCAAACCCTTACTCGTGTATTCCTTACTTTCTCTAGATGTGCACCCCCTGGGTGTCAGCTGGGCCTCCGCTGCTGACCGGGGTCAATGGCATGACCCTGAGCAGCATTTCTAGGCCTAGAGATTGGGTAATCACTGGCCTGGAGGGGACTTTCAAATGCTCACTGGCAAGAGCGGTCTATAGGAAATAGTCAAAGCCCCTTGAGATCTCTGGATAAGACGCTGAGGACAAACACCTTGAATCCCCCTCCCTAGTCCCAGATTCTCCTCATGTGATTGTGGAGGTAAACTGACAAGGGTTTATGACAGATGCTATGATGTATGAGGACGGGTAGCCTAGTTAAACCTTCGGAGAAATGTTATTCTTTCAAGTTGTATTTGAGATGGTCTATCACCCATTCCTCTGCAAACCCAACTGGTCTTAGCTTTGCGATGGGAATGTGATGACATGTCCCAGTGCTGGGCAAAACTTTCTTTTTTTTATATGTGTCTGTCTGTCTCCATCAGAATGTGCCTTCTTGGACTTCATATTCTGATGCCTAGCACATTGCTCGATTGTGTTAGGACACATAGATGGACAAATGGATGAAGGAATAAATGAACAAATGGAGATTCATCATGCAATGACCATCATGACTACAGCTCAAAATTTAGTCCGTGAGGAAAGGTGAGTATGGGGCATTCATTCAAGAAATACAGAGAGAGTTAATCTTTTATTTGTAGGACACTACAATAGGAGCAATGATGGAGGTGTAAAAATGTATGAAAAGTGGTTTTAACCCTCAGAGAGCTTCATCCATGGGTAAGAGAAGCACAAGTGGGAATGATTGATGTAATGGGGGTAAGTCCACTGTCCTCCAGTAAAAGGTGAGATGCAGGCAGAAAAGAATCCCTTTCAGTTGTAGGGATCAGAAAAAGTTTCATTGAAAATGCTAGGTCTTGGGGTGCCTGGGTGGCTCAGTTGGTTAAGCGTCTGCCTTTGGCTCAGGTCATGATCCCAGGATCCTGGGATCGAGCCCCATGTCAGACTCCCTGCTCAGTGGAGGGCCTGCTTCTCCTTCTCCCTCTGCCTGCTGCACTGCCTACTTGTCATTTCTCTCTCTCTGTCAAATAAATAATTAAAATCTTAAAAAAGGAAAATGCTGGGTCTTGAAGAGACCAGCAGGCTGCATCCCAGAAGACAGGGAGAGAATCCTAAGGCAGGATGAGCAGGTGTGTTGTTTGGCTAGCATAGAGGCTGTGCACGCAAGAGAAAGGTGAGATGGGAGAGAATGGAGCTCCAGGGCAGGCCTAGGACTGGGGGCTCCTACCCAAAGCAGTGGGGAGGGTGGGCAGAGGCTCCTTATAGACACCCTCTCAAGTGAAATGCAGACTGTCTGGGGTGGTGAGCCAAAGACTGCTGCTGGAGAGGGGTTTCAGGAAATGATCTTGCCACCGGCTCAGGGCACGAAAGATTCATTCATTCACATCTGCCGTTCATTCATTCATTCAACAGATAAGTACTGAAAGAATAAAGTGATCAGCTTCTGCACAAGCTCAGGGAAATGAAAACATTCATGCAATGAACAAGTATCTATTGAATAAAGGGAAGGGAGAGGGAGAGCAGAAAGATGAACGTTCCTCTACATAAATATTGAATGGTGACAGCCCAGATCTGAGACATTCTATACAACCCCATATAACTAGGCAAACATCAAACTCTCTATGGCTTGTATAGAGCTAGCTTGTTAGTTGCTTGGTCTTTCTAGGGCAATGGTCCCATCCTTTAAAACCCCTGTTTCCTACCGACTTGCTCACTACCTACTGCACATCCCTGCCAGTTGTGATCTGGTAGAGCTTTACTCTCTGTCTTGTTTTAGAAAAAAGAAGAGCCCTAAGGAACATGTAGCCTCAGATCATAGGAGTCTCCAGAGATTCCTCACCCCCTTCTTAAACCCAAAAGGAAGCATGACTTTCTCCCCCACATGGAGCTCGCTACTTTAGACCACGAACTTTCTGAGAGCAGAAGGTATGTCCCAGATAGCCTTCTGCCAAGCACAGGGGTAAGGAAAGCTGGGTTCCAGGTCTGTAGCTGGCATCTGCATCCCCTCCTGCAGACGCACCTCCTCCTTCGCTCCACCAAGCGTTATGCACTATTTGCTGAGACACCAGTAGGGACTTCTCCCTTTCTTTCCAGAAACCAATGGCTTGTTCATAAGGAACATGACAAAGAAAAGGCTGAGTTCCGAGAAGGAGATGAGGAGCACCGTGCATGCCCCAATAGGTGAGGCCTCCCTCAGAGGGACTGTGATGTTCCTCTCTGCATTTCCTGTCCCCAAGCAGGAGCCCTGGCACAAAGGAGCCAAGCTCCCCATGAGGGCGCTTGTGGGAGACACAAGGCTTCTCTGAGCTGGAAGGTGAGGAGAACCAGGTCTCATATTGACATCAGTCTACCGCACATCAACTGCTATTAACAATATACAGAGCGCTTTGCATACATCATGTCTGGAATCCTTGTACAAATTGGAAACTGATGCTCAGGGGGAACACATACTCTTAAAAAACATCAGAGGGAAAGACACCTTGGAGAGAGATCATTTACTCACATCCTGAATCTGGATGTGAGCACTTGGAGGCCCGGAGTGCGGCTTGCCCGACATGGGACATCTCTGGACTCTCGTCCCAGTGTTTCTCATTTCCATGCCACCTCCCCGAGTTACTGCTTAACTCTAGGGTCAGGCCCTGGGGAAATTTCTCCAGTTCTTTCCCCTGAGCATATCAGGGCCACAAGCAGTCCCAACGTGGCCGAGACTACTAATTCCCTCGCCCTCTCCCTTCGTGGTAATAAAATCCCGCATATAACTGGGCACTACATTTCCCAGGCTCCCCTGCAGCCGGGGGGGGGGTGTCATGTGAATGAGTTCTGGCCAATGACCTGCAGGCAGAAGCTAGAGAGCTCCTGGGAAACCTTTCCCCCCCCCTTAACTGAGCTAAAATTCACAGCACATACAATGCATCATTTTAGCCACCTTAAAGAGTACAATTCAGTGGCGTGTGGTACGTTCACAAGTGAAACCATCGCCACGGTCTGGTTTTATGTCTGCTCATCACCGCCGTTAGCAGTCATTCCCTGTTCCCCCTTGGCAACCGTGCACCTGCTTTCTGTTCCCGTGGACCTGCCTATTCTGGACATCTCATGTGGAAGGAACCACACAGTTCTGTGGCCTTCAGGGATGGTTTCTTTCACTTAGCATCATGTTTTCAAGGTTCATTCATGTGATAGCTTTTATCAGGAGTTCACTACTGCCTATGGTCGCGTGATATTCCGTGACATGGCTGTAGCCTATTTTGTGTACTCATTCATCTGCTGAGAGACATTTGAGTTGTTTCTACCTTTTGGCCCTTGTGGAGAGTGTCACTAGGAGTGTGCTTATGCAAGTATTTGTTCAAATACCCATTTCAATTCTTTCAAGGAAACCTCTTTCCAAAAATGGTTGGCAAATGTCCTTAATCTGCTTACCTCCCTCTTCTTCCATCCTGCTGCCTGGAGTGTGGGTGTGATGTGTGCAGAGGCCATCTGAGACCAAGCAGGGCCATACCCTAGGGATGGCAGAGTGGGAGCCGGGACAGAGTCGGGGCCCTGGGGACTGTGCAGCTGCCTGACCAGCCCAGAACGGCCCACATCTAGACCTATCGTCTAAGAAAGAAGCAAACCTCTGTCTTGTTTCTCTAAGCCATTGCTATTGGGAGTTCACTGTCATTCATAACCAAACCTAATCACGTATTCCTGAAATGCAACTCCCACCCACTCATTCTGTGGTCCACGTTTGGCAGAGATAACGTGAGAAGCCCAGAACAGATCTGAGACTGTGTCATGAGTCAGCCTGGCTTTATAACTGGCCGCAGACAGGACAGCAGCAGACCGGGGTGCCCGGTGTGTGCCTGGAGTTTGCACATCCTGTTCCCAGGAGGATCACACCATCCAGGTGCCAGCACGTGGTCCACCAGGACAACTGATATCCCCAGTGGCTGGGTCTTCCCCACCTGCCCAGACCCTATTCCCCATGTCCCCTCTTTAGACAAAGACAGATTTTTATCTTACAGATTTCTAGAGCTACTTAGGGCTGATAGATATACTAAAAATCATCTAGCTAAGTGTCTTCAAGCGTTTTGTTAGAAACCACATGAAGAAATTAGAGTGTTAAATACACGGGTCTATAACAGATATGGAGTTTCACAAAACAGTACTAACCTCTCCTTCGTACAATGCACTGATATTTTCTCTTCTACTTCTTCTTTTTTCTTTCTTTCTTTTTTTTTTTTGATTGTTGGTCATAATCCACTAAACTGATTTTACAATCTTCTAATGAGTGACAATTGGCACCTTGAAAACCAGCGATGTAATCCAATATTCTCATATTACAGGAAGAGCACGGAGCCTCCCCAAGTTTTACGGAGTAGTTTAGAAGCAGAGTGTGGCCCCGAAACCAGGTCTGGAATCCTGGTCACTGAGGGGCTGTGAGCCATTTCCAATTCCCCCTCCTCTCCCCGCTGCTCCCCTCCGGGCACATGGGACACCCCTAGCTCCTGACCAGCCCCCCACCCGCCCCAAGCACACGGGGCTTTCCTCTCAGATCTCGGCTCTCTTGAGCCTGGACTGTTTCCTTATGTCCTTCCCCCACGTTGAGACATGTTCGATCCCCATGCAGCATGGGGGGTGCGGGGGTTCCATTGGCAGCTGAGTGAGGGGCCGGTGAGGCCGCCTGGGGTCATGTAGAATGAGCCCTGGACTGGAGGTCTGAAGGGGTGAGGGGTCTCAGGTGAGGTCTCCACCTTCCTGGGCGATGCTTTCTCCATCTGTAGCAGGGGACAGTGAGATCCCACCGCTAATACCTGGGTCCCCAGAGGTGGGGTTGAGGGTCACAAATCCCTTGGGATCTCACACATAATGCCAAAAGCAACAAAGGATAGAGGGTTTGATCTTCTTTGTGGGCTGCCTTTGAGGACCTCACATGCGCCAGGCACGCTGCATCTTACCTGCGTTTTGTCCCTCTATCGTGACAAAAACCCTATGATGTCATTATCCCCATGTCACAGAGGAGAGATCTGAAAGTCCAGTCGGGTGATGTCACATGCCAAATAGCATGTGCTCAGGCCGAGCCTGGACCCAAGCCCAGACTGGAGGCCAGCTTTGCCTGAGCACACGTGACTCTAAGCTGCCACCAGGAAGCCGTCACGGAGAAAGGGCCACGCGTAGTCGACTCCGTGCCTTGACATTACATGGTCAGGAGGGAGGGGAAGGAAGGACTCTTTGGCCCCTTCACTTTGGAAGAGAGGTCAGAAGCTCCTGAACTGGGGATTCTCCACCCTGGCTGCACATAAGAATCACCTGGAGAGTGTTCTATTGGCCTGAGCCCCTTCTAGACCAACTCAATTAGTCTCAGGCATAGGGTCAGCCCTGGTGGTTATGTTTTTGTTTTGTTTTGTTTTGTTTTCTCTCTCTCTCTCTTTTTTTTTCTGTTGTTTTTAACTCCCCCAGTGATTCTAATAGGCAGGCAGGACTGAGAATCCCTTCCTCATTTCACACCTATCAGCACCCTCTCCCGCCACCCATCTGGCCTGAGCCACAGGGTCGCTCTGGGAGAGAGATGGGGGAAGTCATCAGCTCCTGCTCACAGAGGAGGAAACTAAGCTAAGAGCAGGGAAGGGAGGTGCCTTCTGAACCCATCTCTCAGCCCCTACCAGAAACCCTGGGGCCTTGTTCCCTCCACTCCCAAGCGATAGGGAAAAGAATTTCCTCCTTCGGCTCACACCCCAGGCCGGCATGCGGGCCCCAGGGAGCACGATTGCCCCAAGTGTGGAGCGCAGCCCAGCAGGGTGGAGACAGATGGAGAGGTTGTAGGAGGTGGAAAAAAAAAAAAAACCACACAGATAAGAACTGGGGACTTCAGAGGGGCGGGTGAGGGGGCCAGAGTGGGAGAGGGTCCTGGGACGTCCTCCTGATGAGAAAATGGACTTCAACTCATGGGTTTTTTTTTCAAACCCCAAGGCAATGAAAGCCTCAGGAAAGAAGTTTCCAAGTAATAAGAAGCTATGGGGACTGAGTGGATACTAAAAGAGCCCCATTATGTAGATTTATTTATTTATTTTAGAGAGAGCGAGAAACAGCACGAATAGGGGGAGGGGCAGAGGGAGAGCGAGAATATTCAAGCAGGCTCCCCACTTCACTGAGCGTGGACCCCGATACAGGGCTTGATCCCATGACCCTGAGATCATTACCTGAGCCGAAATCAAGAGTCGGACAGTTATCTGCTGGAGTTAGCCGGGCGCCCCTAAAACAGCCCCATTTCAGAGATGAGGAACCTGGGACGCGGGGTTAAGTAGCCTGCCCAAGGTCCCTCAGCTGGTCTGGATGAGCGGAGATTCCGCCCCCGGGGCGCATCTGTGCTCTTGTAACCCCGCAGCTGCTCTACCTCTGCATGGAATCCTGGAGGCAAAGGTGGAACCTGGGGCAGCCCTCACAGTGGGCAATGCAGCCGCTGGCAGGTCTGGGTCCGGGAGGAGGGGAGCAGGAGCTGCCCCAGGTTGACAGGAAGCTGGGGGGTGGGGGGTGGGGGGTGCTGAGACAGGGAAGGGGCAGCTATCCTCATTCACCTGCTGAGTGGCCCCAGCCCTGAGCTCCTGAGCCTGCGGGAGGGACAGTGATCAGCCTGCAGAGGGAGTCTAGGGGTTGCCCTGGTCCAGGGGGCTGAGCCGGGAAGCTAGAGTCCCGGCCAGGAGAGCCCTGCACACTCCCAGATTTGCAGACACGGGGCAGGACCCCAGGAGGAATTCCTGGCTGTTCCTCCAGCTCCAGCTCCAAGGAAAAAGGTGTTGTGGCCGACCCACAGCCCAGAATGGCACAGGCTTCTGCACATGGGGAAGGTACGGGCTCTGCCCAGTAAAGCAGAAAGAAAAGCTCACCGCCCCAGGGGGATGGAGGGTTGGTCCCCAGAACAGAGGCCCTGGCCTCCCGCAGGTTTGGACCCTGAGGACCCTGCCTCTGACCCAGGGCTCCCAAGCGGCTTTGGGGTGGGGAACGAGGCTCCCCTCTGTGACGGTGGGCCCCAGGACCTTGTGGCATGTTGTGCAGAATCCGGCCACCGTCATCCCCACCACCGTCCCCGCCTGCTCCCTCCACTGGGAGTGGAATGCCTCAGCCACTCTGATTCCCACCAGAACCTGGAGTTATTAGGAGCGGGACACAGAGTCCTCTCAAACCAGAGCACATGGGACCCTGCTCGTCCCCTGGTCCACACCTGCTGACCCACCCACACTTATTTTCCTGTTCCCTATGCCCAAAGCACAGCCCACCCCCAACCCCAAGCTCCTGACCATGCCTAACTCATTGTCCATGACCAAATGCCATCTGCTTCCCAGCGCCTCCGCTAGCCCAGACCCTGGCTGAGCTTCATGTCCTCCTCTCGGCCCCCACAGTGCGGGGTCTGGACTCGCAATGCAGCCCTAATGGCAGTCCACCTCGTGGGTCATTCGCCTTTGACCTGGTGTTTCCAAGCACGGTCAGGCTGTGAGCTCACTGAGGACAGAGACCACAGCTCCTGGGTCTGTGTCCCCCACTGCACCTGTTGTGGCTCCTTTCCCTAGGTGTCCTATGCCTAAAATTCATTCATTCATTCAAGAAACATCTTCGGAGCACCGCCTGGCTGAAGGACTTTGTGCTGAGCTGGAAGCTGCATGAATGACAATGTGACGGGTCCAGGGGAATGGAGGTATCCACCTGTCTCTCCCCTGCCTTTTTGAACATTGATTTTTTTCCTAACTGGCTAGTGTCTACGTTCTGTCGTGACCTTAGGGCATCTCTGGTTGATTTAGATGTTGAGCTCTTAGAGTCCAGCGTCTCCATGAGTCACGGGCCCTGACACGCTGGCCTGCGGCTGTGGCGTGGTCTCACGGCAGGTGGGCTATTTGGGGGGGGGGGTCCCCGCAGGGCCTGCAGAGAGATGGCCGTGCTCTCGCCACTGGGGTGAGCACGTGCCAGGGCCCAGGCTCCCTTCCCTTGGTTTCCTCCCATGGCGAGATCGGTCAGTACCCGAAGGAGCCCGGAGTCTGTCTACTCCAGGCCTTGCATCTTGCAAACGGGAATCTGGAGCATGGGTGATGTGAAGGAACACAAAGGCAGTTGGGCAGAGAGCTCAACTGAGAAACCAAGGTCAGTACAGTTTTCTAGCATTCTAGATGTCACACGTGCTCATCTCTGAGCTCAGCTCTGGTAGCAGGACAGAGCAGAAAGGGCCCTGCTAGGACCTCGTCTGGGCTCTGCTGCCAACTTGCTGTGTGACCCTGGCAAGCCTGCCCACCTGGAGGGAGGGAGATGGCGTGGGTGACGCTGACATCCCCTTGTGCTGAAATCTGCAGGGTCCAGAGCCCTTGCTAGCAACCCGGTGTGAATGCATGTTCATAGGAGGAAATGGGGGATGGGGGAGGGGCTTGTGTTTGCAGCCACCCTGCCCTGGGCTTTGGGATTACCAGCATTCGAAGTTTGCATCATGCTGAAGGGTTGCTTTGGCAAACCCTCCCGAGGTCCTAACTACCATTCACGATATTTTACAGGTTTGACTCATGCCCTGTTTGGGTTTGGCGTCGCTGTCAACCCACGAGGCTGAGCACCCCCGACAAGCAGTAATTAGCACGCTGCCCAGCAGGGGCACCGACTAAGGAGAGCCCAGATCCCTAGCGCTGACCACAGGGCCGGAGAACTTGCACTCCCCCGTAGCTCTTTCTCGCCCCCTTCCCTGGCGCCGCTCAAAGGGACAGCCTCATGGCACACCTGCTCCTTCTGCCACGGGAGGTTTCAGCTTATCAAGTCACTTTCAAAGAGCCTGCGGTACTTCCGGATGTGTGGTTTACCTCGGAGCATTCCAGCTGTGCTAATGATTTTTTTTAAATCAACTTACACGCTGTCACTCTCGCTCTCCTTTGTAGCGCTGAGATGTGCTTTTCTTTGCCTATGTTACTGACAGCAGGAACAATTGCATTGAGAAATAGGGGAAGCAGGTCTCGGCTGGCTTGAAAAGGCCAGACGTGTCCACCTGTCTAAGGGACGAGACATCCAGCTAGGTGGAATACCCTGCCCATCACTCAGGACTACATTCCAAACACGTTCTACCCCTGGAATCACGCTGGAGGGACGGGGCAGCCCCTGAGAAAGAGGCGCCTGTGAATACCGTCCTTCAGTACTAAGATCTCGCCTTCAGAGCCCCCGGGGCCAAAGACGGGCCTCTCAGGCTGGCCCCGGGGGGAAGCTCGGGCTTCCAGCAAGGACCTGGAGGGAAGATGCCAGGGACTCACCCGTCATGTTCGCCTTCCTCTGCCTCTTCTGTGGAAATGGCACGGACAGACGGATGGAAGTTGTGGGGAGACGGCTGGGGATGTCCTTACCATTTATAGCAGCCTCTCCTACACATCTAATTAGAATTCTAATGAGGTGGGCGAGGCACCAGGTCAGTCCTGTAGTGCCTGTAAACGTTTCCCTTACGACATACTTGTCACCCAATGAAAGGTCATCCTGCTTGTGCAAGACCAGCTTGGGCAAAAGAAGGCAGATAAGAAATGCCAGGGGTTCACTTTTGTGATTTTTTTTTTTTGAAGATGAAATTCCTGGATTGTGGAGTTTAGGAAATGATGTCATGCTTTTTCTCAAAGTACTTTATTCAGAGCTGATGCTCAGAAGTCCTCTAGGAGGTCAAAAGTGTGTTTCTACAGAACCCAGGAGCAGAAAACGGTGCGGTCCTTTCTCCATGTGCACAGTGTTGGTGTTTTCTGCTTACACAAGAGGTAGGAGACATCATGTCTGGCTTGTTGAGGCTGCAGGTAGTTGGAGCTTGAAGCAGTGGGTTCTGATGCAAGCAGGGCCCTGGGCCATCACCGAACCTCAAAGCCTTGGAAGCCCCATCTGTGAGCGAGGGTCACTGTGTCCACCCTTTTCTGCTCCCTATGTGCTGGAACAATCAAATGAGGTGATACCCGTGTGAAGTGCACAGATGTGGACTGCAGTGGAGTAAATCCAGACTCAAGGGAGACTGTTCTTTCTAAAGAGGCAGCAGAGACAGCCACAGAGTTAGTCCTGGTGACAAGGATTCATCCCGGTTTGGCCCCATGGTCTCTGCGTGGGGAGGGGGAGTGGATAGGTCACAGTCTCTCTCTGGGTCCAGGTTCTACAACGAATTGAAAAGGGTGGGGGAAGGGGGACGACTCAGACTGTCTGCATTTTGCATTCGCTGGTTTGTCATTTACACATTTTTCAAAAAATCCTAGTGTGGATATTTACAAGTACCGAGGTTTCCTGTGATTGACAAAGGGGTTTAAAAAAGCATCCTAATGCTTCAAGGAGTCATGACAAAGCAGAGATTGCTCAAGGCCTCCCCTAGGGGTGGAGTGGGAATGAAGACCGAGCACCACAATGACAAGATCGGGTCTCTAGGGAGAAGGTGGGAAGACTGGGCTTCGAGGAAGGTAAGACCGGACAGACCAGTGGGATGTAAAAGAGGAATCAGCATCCTCCGTCTATCCTCTCGGCTCCCTCAGCAGGTCATACCTGGCATACTTTGGGACCCCGACGACCATACGCATCTCAGTAGCTGGTTCATCTGCTCTTGAAAATACAGGTTGCGTACTATTCACATCTTCTCTGAGTTTAGTGGAGGGCTTGGCACACGGCAGGAGCACACGTATTTTTGAATACGTGAATAAGCGAATCAATCCATCACCATAAACGTGGAAATACTAACTACCATTAATTGGGTGCTCACTGTGGCAGGTCAAACACTTCACGTCTGTTACCTTTTCTCATCTCTAGAGCAATCCCATAACAACGATATTATTATTGCTATCTTGCAGCTGGGAGAAATGGGTGAACTTAAGTCTTTGCAATCTGGAGATTCACATCCATATGTGAGCGAATTCAGAGCCTATTTGAAATTGGCTGGCCAAGTGAGGTGGGAAAGACTTAGTTCTCCAGTGGGTCTGAGTAAGGTGACACTGCACCCACGCTAGACAGAACGTGGCCCTCTCTTGGCTCCGGCAGATGACTGAGAAGAGGGCAGAGGGCAGAGGGGTATATGGCATGGAATGTTGGACTCTGATTAGGAGGTTTGGGTCTTGGCCCCTGCCTTAGCACTGGCTGTGACCTTGAGAAAAACCCTCCTTATGCTAAGTTGGTCCTGCGGAAACCCTGAAACTGTGTGTTTGGCTGAGGGTCTGAAAGTCTGCTGTACACTCTTGAGTGTGGCATTGAGGGGTTTGTTTATTATTACCCCTGTTGTTGTTGTCTGGGAGCTAACACTGGACATTTCTTTCAGAATGCATTGCCTTAAGATGTGGTGCTTTGGCATGTGGTTGGTTTTGAACTGAAAACAATCAAGGCCCACAAGACTCAGGAAGAAACATTGACCTCTCCTTTCCCCAGTTGCCTAAAATGTGTCTTTTTTTTTCTTTTTAGCAAGGATCTGCTCTAGGAAGGGAGCTGTCATCATTGATGATGGCAGTATGACATGAACAAGGTTTGGCAGACAGGGAGGAGGCTGGTGAGGCTGGTCTGATCTAAGTCGATCTAAGTCCTCCTTTTGTCCTGTTGTTCCTGGATGGCCCAGCAAAGGCCTGCTCACCAAACCTTTACCGTTTCTGTTCTTCCTGTGCGTGGCCTTCCTTAGGCCCCAGATCCCTTAGTCCTTAGTCCAGAATGACATAGATACCTCATTTTGTCTTTGGAACCTCTCAAGTTCATGTGGGTTCTCTGCATGGATATAATTAAATTTGATTTTCTTCTGCTAATTTGTCTCATAGCAATTTAATTCGTAGAGCAGCCAGAAGAATCTTGAGAGGCAGAGGAAGATTTTTCCTCCTCAGCAGTTGGCCTAACTGGCAGAATAGACTTCCCTGGCCAGAGATGCTGCAGAGGGCAGATCCTAGGATGAATCGCTAGCAGAGGTAAGAATTCTTACCCTGACAGCAGCCCAGACTCTCTGTCTGTGGGGTCTGGTGGAGCCAAAGTGGGGAGAGTCCTTTTGGTCTCTCTAAGTCAAGATTAGCAGGAAAAAATGTTTGTGGAAGTAGTTCCTTGGGTTTAGTGACTCTGGTAAATTTGGGTTTTACAGATCCATTCCCCCCAGAGAGGGTCACTGCCTTTCTCTGTCTGTGTCTTTTGTGTCATTTGTCATGAGAAGAAAAAGCCATAGGGTACCAATGCAGGCTTAGGTCCTGTAAGCCTGTGGTTGGAGCAGCCTTACAGACCCGGGAGCTCACAGTTCTCTCCAGACCAGCGCCTGTTTAGACAAATGTGCTGTGGGTCAATGTGCAAGGGAAGTAAAGGTTGTTGCTGAATGACATCTTGGAAACCAAAGTCACAAATGAGTGGGCACAGGTGGAGCATTAAAGAGCACTTAGAGCACTGGCCACCTAACCCCGAGACTCCCTCGTTAGGAAAAGTGGGACACAGAATGGGTTAGGGGGACACTCGTTCACCTGACAACCTCAAGGACACTTCCATGTAACCAGGAGCTCTGTAAGACAACACACAGTCCTCCACCACACAGCACATACTTCTGAAGGACCCAAGACTCAGCTAAAGCTCTTCATGTGCATATAAAACAACAAAACAAAACTGGGTGAGGTTTTTCCTTTCATCTTGCTCTGGGTTCTGAGAGCTTCACTTTAAGACCAGTGAGGATACTCTCTCTGGTCTCCATCATCGGGAGGAGTGCTTACTAGAAGTACAAGAGGCTGGCACTCCAAGATCTCCTCTTTGCCCAGCTGTGTCAGCTCTCATGGGGGAAAAAAAAGACTTTAGGGGTGCCCGACTCGCTCCGTTGGTAGAGCATGCAACTCTTGATCTTGGCATTATGAGTTCGAGCCCCACGTTGGGTGTAGAGATGACTTAAAAATAAAGTCTTCAAAAAAGAAAAAAGAAAAAAAGAAAAAAAAGGACTTTAAAGGTACAAATCTTGGTTTTGCAACCTGAATCTTTGGAAGGGCAAAAGCATGACTCTGAGAGAATGCAAAGCCATTCCCTATCTGCCTCCAGACAATGGCAGAGGTTGCAAGAAACTAGAACATTAAAAAGAAAAATTGTGCTGGATTTAAGAAAAAGGGAAAGTTTAAGAAGCAATTTCCCTAAACCCCAGCACCCTTGAAAGTTCATTTTTCTTTTCCTGAGGGACAATTTCCCCTCAAATAATGGGTCAGCTGAACTTTGGCCACACCCCCGAGCCCACCATTAAACCTAAAACAGAGGATGGGGAGCTGGATTTCTTAGTTGACACTGGTGTGATTTTCTCCACCATCTGCTCTGAGGATTTCCCCTCCGATTCCCCTCCAATTCCACCCAGCTTGTCTGTCTCCAGGCACCCTGTTTCGTTGCCATGTCCCAGCCCGCCCAATATTGAGCCCAATATCTTAGGCTCTCTTAACACCACTCTTGCATTTCTAGTTTCTTTTTAAAAAAGATTTTATTTATTTATTTGACACAGAGAAAGAGAGGTAGAGAGAGCACACGCAAGGGGAGGGGCAGAGGGAGAGGAAGAAACAGACTCCCCACTGAGCAGGGAGCTGGATGCTGGTTGGCTCCCAGGACCCTGAGATCATGACCTGATTCGAAGGTAGAAGCTTAACCAACAGAGCCACCCAGGCGCCCCATGCCTTTCTAGTTTCAAACTGCTCACCAGCAAGCCTTTTTGGTAGAGAGATGTGTTATGTAAATTTAATGCCCCTATAAAATGTAGTGAAGAGGCCATTTTATCTCCCTTCCCTCAGACCAAGTCCCAAATCTACTTCCTTTACTAGAAACTCATTGTGATTTTAATTCCTCTGAAAAGGATGTCTTTTTTTTTTAAATTTTATTTATTTATTTGAGAGAGAGAAAGAGCATGATGGGGGGGTGGGGGAGAGGGAGAAGCAGAGTTCCCACTGAGTGCAGAGCCAAGAGGGCTCGATCCCAGGACCCTGAGATCATGACCTGAGCTGAAGTCAGACGCTTAACTGACTGAACCACCCAGGAGCCCCTCAAGAGGATATCTGTAGAAGAAAAGATGTTCTAATTAGTCCCTGGGCTACACGTGCAAACAGAGTTGGATTGAGTGCATTGCATTAACTTGGAGAAGGAAAAGACGGGCTCCATCAGTAATTCAATATAGGTTTCCCCTGCCATAGAAAAGCAGAAAAGATATGAAATCTTTTGGAAGCCAAAGTGGCAGAAAATGAGAAAGCAATTGCTATCAATTTATACGGAAAAAATTTTTTGGGTGTTCCCAGACTTCAAATTAACCTCTCTTTGGCTTTGCTGACACCTTATAAGACATCTTGCTAACAGATGCACAGAATAAATAGAGACAAAGCATAGACGCTCACAGACCCACTTCGAAGCTACAGTGTCTTGATGCTGAGCATCAGTTCTGGGGAGGGAGATCAGCAGGGCTGCTTTCAGTGCCAGGGGTGTGTGCGGCCTCCATAAGGACTCCCTGCAAAACAAACACTGAGTGCTACTTTTGCTTTTCACCTCTTTCCCCCATAAAAATGAAAATCCTCTTGGGATTTCTTTCAGTTAGCAAACAGAGACCAAAGTAGGTCATTCGTGAACACCAGGTGTTGTAACGCAAACTTTTAAAAAGCGGGGGACACCTGGATCCTCTTTCCAGCCTGGCCGAGTGAGGAGCTGAATCTATAATAGACTTTCTCTGGTAGTGCGGTGTACTTTTCCATACTTCTTCACCCTGGAACACTCCAATCTTGCCAGTAAAGAAAGAAGGTAAATTTGACTGAGACTGGAATCAGATCCATCTATTTGTACAAGACCTTAGGGCCATAAACCTTTGATCTTTCTCTGCAACTTGGCGTCCCAGATCTGGCCATTATTCTTAGCTCCATCCCTGCTGAGACAGCCTGTTTTATAGTAATTGATCTCTGCTCAGCTTTCTTTTCTATCCCACTGCACCCTGACTCACAAATTTCTTTTTGCATCTGCATTCAGAGGGGGACAATTAACACAGACTTGCATACTTCAGGAATATTTGAGTCTCCCTCAGTATTCTCCAAGTACTTAAAGCAAACTTGGATTCTATAGCCTTTACCCAGGGCTCCATGCTTGTTCACTCTGTTGATGATCTTTTACTTTGTGATCAAACTGAGCTTTTACAGACCCTCACTCTGCTCAAGGCACTAACTAAGCCAGGCCAGAGAGCCCCAGACCTAACTTCAATGGGCACAAGCAACTATTATCTATTTCGGACATGAGATCATCTCAGGGCTCTCGAAAGCTCACCCTAAAATGCCTTGAGTCAATTTTGTCTGTCTCTTTTCCTCAAATGAGAAAGCAGTTACATAAATTTTGAGGGGCAGCTGGCTACTGCTCCCCATAGATCCCTGATTTTGCAACCCTTGCTAAACATCTGCATGCCCTTCTCCTAGATACCATATATCCCAGCCCTCGGAGATGGGGGCCTCCTTCGAAGCCTTGGAACTCACACATCAGCACCCCCAGCTCTTGGCTTGCCAAATTTTAACAAATCTTTTCATCTGTACCGCCATAAAATTTGTGGGATTCTTACTGGCATCTTAGGGCAATCTTGTGCCTCTTGGCTATATCTTCTGGCATATTTCTCGTGCCAGTTTGATCTTGCAGTATCAGGTACGATCCCATGCTCGCAAGCAGTAGTGGCTTCTGCCAGCTTGATTGACAAAGCCAATGCACTTATGTTAGTTCCGCATTTGATTTGTCTCTGTGTTCCCCACGCAGTGTCTACTCTCTCGTGTTCATAAAACCTAGCACCCCTCTACACAGCGACAGAGTGCTTGTGAACAAGCTCTTGACTAAGACTTCCATCATCTTAGATGGTTGTCGCACTTGAAACCCAGCTAGCTTCCTGCCCTCCCACCCCCTGATGATGGAGAGCCCACTCTACTCCCCATGATTGCCTTACAAGTATAGACATGGTCTCAAAGCCCCAAGAGGATCTCTCAGACATCCCTTTAAACACACAGACTGACTTCTATTTTGTGAAGGTTCCTAGAAATGATCTTTCTGGGGAAACATAGTAACTGGATATGCTATAGTTCCTCCCCCTCCCCCCACGCCGTGAACAGTGGAGGCATCTTCTTTGCCCATTAAAATCAGCCCACGATGCCGAACTCCTAGCTCTTAGTAGAGTTTGCATGCTGGCCGAAGGGAAAACTGCCACTATTGAGGCAAGCTACAAATAAGCTTTTGGAGGCTGCCATGCTGTTGTCACAATTTGGAAATCCTCTGGATTCTTCACCTCTGTTGGTACTCCAATTGCTAATGGGCATATAATTGCTGGCCTATTACAAGCTATTCACCTCCTTTCTAAAGTCGCCGTGGTTCATTTGTTCATTGTTCCCAAATTAAGGAAACTGATGCTATATCTTTAGGAAATGATAGGACTAATAGAGCTGTTAACTATGCAGCCCCAAATGGACCCCCTTATGCCCTCTTCACCCAATTTGTAAACCTGCCTTTGTCCTTGACCGATATGATCAACTTGCAGGCATGTGCTCCACAATCTGAAAAGGACAGTAGCATACAAAAGGGTGCCAAATAATTATCAAATGGATTATATATTTATTGGGCCAAATGGACTTCCTATAGCCCTCTCCTCTTTTTTTTTTAAACCCTTTGGCTTATACTTTTATTCCATCAAATGGGACATATGTGCAGACAGGGGATAGTTAAGGAACTAAAAGCCAGTTGGTTTTGCCTTGACATCCACAAAATTTCTGACCAGATTATTTTCCTGTGAATCTTATTAAATTTCTAGAAGAAATTGATATGCCCCAGGAAGTCCTTCTAGGCCTGTGCTGCCCTTTGCTGTACTTCCAATGGACTTTGTACATTTGCCCTCAGTCTTGGGCTGTTCTCACTGTTTGGTTATTGTCTGCACATTTAGCGGATGGACTGACGCCATCCGACCAGACCAGCTCATGTCACAACAGTGGCAAAGAAATCGGTAACTGAGATTGTTTCTCATTTTGGCATCCCTTTAGGGACTGAATCAGATCAAGGAACTCATTTTACAGCAGAGATAAGCCACTTGCTTGCAAAAACTCTTGGGTACTCATTAAGATTTCATACCCGGTATCGTCCTCGATCATCAGGGCAAGTGGAACATAACAATCTGGACAGAAAAAGGACTTTAGGAAACATTTGTCAAGTAACTGAACCTAAATGTCCAAAAGCATTCTCCTTAGCTCTTATAAAGATCCAGAATACTCCGAACAGAGGACATAGATCGACTCCCTTTGAAATAGCATTTGGGTACCCAATGCCTACAGACATCTCTCAAACTTCTGTGGGTTAAGTGAACATTACAGGGACTGAAGTGAATAATTTAATGCCATGACTAGCTATTTGTGAGCATAACTAGTATGCTTGAAGCATATCACTGATAGGTAAAAGAGGCATGGCCCCCACTGAAGGGCGAGTCTTGCCGCCTCTTCCAACCGGGAGACTGGGTGTGCATCAAGGTCTTTAGAAGAGAACATATGCTGTCTCCTCACTGGGACAGACCTTATGAGGTACTGCTAACCACTCACGCTGCTATCAAAAGAAAAGAAAAATCCTCCTGGGTTCATGCAGACCCAGATCTCCGGTCTCAAGACCATTGGAGACCAGCCTTACAGGTAACCTTAAAATGAGGATTTCCGGGGCCAATTCCCAGGCACCAGAAGTGGTCAGCATTATGAAGTAGACAGCTTTTCCCAAGATCATGGAGTAGGCAACTTTCCTTTCATCTATCCCTCCTTTAAAACAAACAAGCAAGCAAACAAACAAAAACACCCTGCATTCACACTACAACCCAAAATAACGACAAAACCAAACAGTCCTTTTCTTATTAAGACTTTTCCATATTCATGAATCAGAAAGTTGGCTGGAGAGCACGGGTCTCGATCTGTTCCACTTCCTGTCTCTAAGTTTCCACTCTGGACACTTTTTCCAATCTGTGTCTTGCCCTTCTTAGTGCTCCTTTTCAGCAGGTTGTGTGCGGAGCCCATATCCCCCACACCAGGTGGCTGTGCCCATCCCCATTACTGGATGGCCCCACTCCTGGGACTGGGAGCTGCTCTAAGGAGCTGTGGGGACATGTGTTTCCACTTGTTCTTTCCTGTTTGTCCTCATTATAATCTGTATCTTCCTCCCATGGTGGCTCCCTCGCCACTCGGCAACTAGCCCGTTTCTCTCTCCACACTCACAGGCTCAGCTTTTAAGATGTGAAGCTTCCAGGGAAGTTTTAGAGGAGGGAACCCTGGAAGTTCAGAATGCATTGCCCTAAGATGTGCTGCTTTGGTATGTGGATCGTTTCGAACTGAAAACAATCAAGGCCCACAAGACTCAGGAAGACACAATGACCTCCCCTCTTCCCCAGCTGCCTAAAATGTTTCTTTTTTTAGAGAGGACCCACTCCAGGAAGGGAGCTGTCACCAGAGATGATGGCAGTATGACATGAACTAGGCTTGGTGGACAGGGAGGAGCCTAGCAAGTTGGTCTGATCCAACTCTTCCTTCTGTCCTGTTATTCCTGGATGACCCAGCAAAGATCTGCTCACCAAACTTTTACCCTTCCCATTCTTCCTGTGCCTGCTCTCCCTTCCCACTGAAGCCCCAGACCCCTTAGTCCTTAGTCCAGAATGACATCAATACCTCATTTTGCCTGACTGTCTTTGGAATCTCTCACATTTATGTGGGTTCTCTGCATGGATGTAACTAAATCTGATTTTCTCCTCTTAATCTGTCTCATTTCAATTTAATCCATAGAGCAGCTAGAAGAACCTCGAGGGGCAGAGGACAATTTTCTTCCCCAACAGTTTCAGTGACCTGGAGAGGCCACTTGCAGAAGTGACAGGAAGGTGGTGCTATGGAGGTCACACAGACATGGGTCCAAATTCTGGTTCTGCCAAGTCATCTCACTTCTCAGAGCTTCTGTTTCCTCATCTGTAAAGTTGAGGTTGAGGTGCAATGAGAATCAAAACAGACAATAACTAGAAAGTGCTTAGCACACAGTCTGCCTCGCATAGCCCAGTGCAATCCATTAGTGTGGGCGTTATTAGTCCTCTTATTACCCTTATAGAACCCTCCAGTCCTAGTGGCACAGATTTTGCCCCAGGACCCACAAGCATGGACAGTGGTGCCTGCCCACTTGTCTTCCCTTGGAAAGGTCTGCGGCTGATCAGTCTTAACCCCAGTGTGGTAGAAAGAGGCCCACGTTGGACTCAGAAGACCTGATGAAAAGCTGAGCTCTGTAGTGTGCCCACTGTGGGACCTAGATGCAATTCTTTTACTTCTATGAGCCTCAGTTCCCTCAATGGCCTACCTACACACCTCCCAGGGCTGTAGCAAGGCACAACGCCATGAAATCCTGGTTATGACACTCCTCTGTAGATAAGGTGGTATTCCATAGACATCAGGGCTGGGCTTTCTTCCTCCTCTCCCTGCTGCCCCAGCCAGCTCCCCTACAACCTGCTGACTGATCTGCAGCAGGGCCCTGCCTGTCCTACCCCAGAGTCTGCCCTATGTTGGCCTAATGTTAGCTGCTGGAGGATTGCACCATGGCTGTAGCCAGAGCCCCAATAATTTGCATGCTTATGTCACAATTTCAGCTAAATGACTTTCAGTTCATAGGTGGAGTCACCTGGCTACATGCAGGATGAAATTCCTGCTTGGCCACACTCTGCACCTTGGGTTCCAGTTTAGACAGAACATGCACATAGGGGCTTTTTTTTTTTTTTTAGATTCATTTATTTATTTGAGGGGGGAAGGGGCAGAGGGCGAGGGCAAGAATCTCAAGCAGACTCTAAGCGTGGAGCTGGACATGGGACTTGATCCCATGACCCTGAGATCATGACCTGAGCCAAAACCAAGAGTCAGATGCTCAACTGACTTTGTCACCCAGGCACCCCCAAATATGGGCTTTTTAGAAAAAGGCAACATTGAGTGATGGGAATTAAAGAGGGCATGTGATATTATGAGCACTGGGTGTTATATTCAACTAATGAATCATTGAACATGATATAAAAAACTAATGATGTACTCTACCGTGGCTAATTGAATTTAAATAAAAAATAATAAAAATTAAAAAGGCAATGTTAACTAATCATTTGCCTTTTTCCTCCCTCCAATAAAGGGATTTAGGGTTCCTGGAGTTTTGTAACCTGTGGAGAGGCACAGAATCTTATGCGATGTCATCAACCCAGGCTTGCTCCAAGCCCAAGGATCCCCTTTTCTGACAAATTTCTCTTAACAACTCGAGTGGTGGAGAACCTGACCCTCTCCAAGCAGCCCACACTCACACTAGCTGGCTCTGGCTTTAACAGTCTTTTCTGGGGGCCTTTTGTTCAAGGAGTCTCTTCCCCCATTTCTTAGGAGCTCCATGAGGGTGGGAACTGTCTGTATCCATCACTGGCGTCCATCAGTGCCTCACCTTGCCTGGGGCATGCCATGAGCTCTCAGTAAACTGGGGTTCAAGTGCATTGAAAGGACCAAAAAGTTCTTCCTCATTTGAACTAAGAATTTGTCCCCCTAGAGCATCTACCTGGTGGTCCTCATTGCTTCCCCTGAAACCTCTCACTGAGCCTATGTAAAATAAGTCCATTCTTCCGTCACCCAGCCATGACCATGTTCTTCCCCAACATGGGGCGAATCTGGCAAACCTCCCCCATGCCCTGCAATACGTTTCCTCTTCTTCAGGTTCAATGTCCGTTTCTTCATCCATTCCTGAAGAGTCCTGATTTAGAGATTGCTCCCCATCTTGGTGAGATCATATTATTCCTTCCTCTGAAAGCTTCAGTGGCTCTCCATGGCCTCCTGCAGTCCAAATTCCCTCGTCGGGCAGTCAGGGCCCTCCAGGGTATATTTAACCCTAATTCTGTTGTCTTCTCCTCCTCAATAAAACACATTAAATCCTTTTTCCTAGAACCCGACCTGCTTGTCACTGCCTCTATACTGCAATGCCCTTGCAGGCAACACCTTCCCCATTCCTTCTGGCTCTAGGTCTCATCATTACCAAAGCCCCAAGCAAGTCCCTCCCTCCCTCCCCATCCTGCCAGTATATTGCGGAAAGAGGGTTTGCAATGAAACTAGCAAATCTAGGTGTCAGTCTCAGAAACACGTTTTCACTGATCTTGAGTGTGTATTTTTTAAAAGACTTTATTTATTTGACAGAGAGAGACATAGTGAGAGAGGGAACACAAGCTGAAGGAGTGGGAGAGGGAGAAGCAGGCTTCCTGCAGAGCAGGGACCCCGATGCGGGACTCCATCTCAGGACCCTGGGATCATGACCTGAGCCGAAGGCAGACGCTTAACGACTGAGCCACCCAGGCACCCTGTCGAGCATGTATTTTTATAATCACACCGACTCTGGGCAAATCACTTAAACTCTCTGAACCTAAGGCTTCTCCTTTAACAAATGGAATGATCCCCGCACCCCTCACCCTCCAGAGCAGTCTGAGGAATCATGAGATGACCCACGGAAAGCCCTTTGTACATGACAAGACGCACTGACACCCCCACCCTGGAGCCTCTCGGACATGTCCTGTGCCACTCACCAGGCATTAACAACACACCATCTAGACGTGTCAGGGATGCCTCCTTGGGTGGGGAGTGTGCCGGCCACACGGCTGGCTGCCATTTCCTGATGCCAGGCTCCGTGCGAAGAGTTTCGGAGCACTTAACTTTTAAGCCTCCTGACAACGCCGGGAGGGGGATACGCCTATCCTATTGCACAGATCAGAAACCAGAGGCTGCGAGAAGCTACGGAACTTCCCGAGCTTCCGCCACTAACCAGTCGCAGCACCAGGGTCTGAATCCCAGCATCTGAATCCAGGTCTGCCTGACAGCCGAGGCTCCGTCTCGAGCATCCTGTCTCTGACCAATTCTCCAGTTCAGTGAAACCGGGGTCTTGCATTCAGGGGGCTATCCCTGATTCTGGCAATGATGGCATTAACAACCCAGGACTGAACGGGAAAGCGAGCCCATTTCCAGGACTAATAGCAAAGCCTCTGCGAGCCCATTTCCAGGACTAATAGCAAAGCCTCCACTTTAATAAGTTTATGCCCAAATGTTCCACTCCCGCCCAAAGACACAAAACTTTGAAGGAAGAGTAGCAGTCCTTATAATTCCTGTTGTGCTCATCTCATCATATGCCTGCTCGGGTGATGTCAGTGCAGAGGGACACCTAGCCCCCGAGAAGACAGGTGGGGAGCAATGGAACTTTTTTTTTAAAAGACAGAAACCGATAAGAACTAAAAGGGTGTGGATACTGCTCAGGGAGAGAGTCCAGATGGACTGATTTCTAGCACTATGGAGATAAGAGTTGTTTATCGAGAAGGATGCCTTTCGGGCATAGTCTGAAGATCAAGATTCCCGGGAGGGAAGCAGAGGACTGCACGCGGCTCTGCCCAGGACGTCTGTGAATGAGTTTATCTGGAGCTCTGGGCGCCCAAGGACAGGGGAGAGGAGAAGCCGCAGCCCATCCCATGTGGGCACCCAGGCCATGACCAGGAAGGCCACACGGTGGTCTGCATCAGAGCAGGATGACGCTGGAGGACAGAGCAGTCAGAGAGCAGGTCATCCGGGTTGTGTTAAATCCCAGAAAGGAGACCATCTGAGAAGTCATCCAGCCTGAGCCAGTCATTTTAGAGATGAGGAAACAGGCCTTCAGAGAAAAGACTTGCCCAAGGTCACCAAATAACCGACTGACCTGCATCTCAGAGCTAGAAGACCATTTAGAGGTCAAGTTGTCTACCTTTTCCTTTTACAGATGAGGACGCTGAAGTCCGAATCACCAGGGAAGAGAGAGAGAGGACTTTCTGGCCCTCTGCACCTGCTTTCCTCTGTGCCAGCTGGTCCGACCCTTCCTTTCAGCAGAGAAACCCATCGTAGAAAGGCCTACGGGGCGGCCTGCAAGAGTAGGGAAGGATTTGTCCGTGTTATCCATAGCGGCAAACATTATTAACATTGCTAAACACTCGTACAACGGCCACAAAATTCGCTCTTATAGTCACCCTCTCCCCTAATCCTCACCCAGCCCCTAGGAAGCCGCTGTTGTTACAGGGGAGTAAGTGAATGCTGGGAGGGACCACAGCATCTTAGAAGAAGCCAGACTCAAAGGGGAGACTCTGGATCCCAAATTCTGTACTCCCCTCCCCCCACGCCCACACTTCATGTTAGGGCTAATAATAAGTGGGTTTCAGGAAAAGTGTATGTTTGGATTGAACCCGTGCTGGGTTGTCATATGACAGAGCATAAGCCGCTTGAGCATAAAGGTGATTTAGGAAGAAGCCTAAAGGGCGCCTGGGTGGCTCAGTGGGTTAAAGCCTCTGCTTTCGGCTCAGGTCATGATCTCAGGGTCCTGGGATCGAGGCCCACATCGGGCTCTCTGCTCCGCAGGGAGCCTGCTTCCTCCTCTCTCTCTGCCTCTCTGCCTACTTGTGATCTCTCTCTCTCTGTGTCAAAAAAGAAATAAAATCTTAAAAAAAAAAAAAAAAAAAAAAAGGAAGAAGCCTAAAGGCCTGGGAAGGGGTACAGGGCTGTCTAGGGGAGTGTGGTAGGTGGGGAGGCCCAGGATGGGCTGGGAGTCTGCTGGTGCAGGGAGCCCGCTCTGGCTCCAGCCCTGGGGCTCCCCTGCAGGCAGACTGGAAACCAGGCACTCCCTCTCAGGACCCATCTCTGCGGCTACCACTGAGATAAGAGAGTTAGGTGGCTCGTTTCTGTTCGTTTCTGCTCGTTTCTGCTCGTTTCTGCTCGTTTCTGCACGCCCTGCCTCTAATCTGGGTCCTTTTCAGGTGGTGGGCCGGGGGAGGGGGGCACTGAAGAATCAGTGGATCTTTCTCTGAGGTCTCAAAAGAAAAGAAAAAAAAAAAGATCTGAGGGAGGGGCAAACAATCACTTCTGGATTTTATTCATTCACCTCCCGCCACACACATTTATTACGTCCATTGTGTGGGGCTCTCTTTTGACATTTGGGAGATTAAAAAATGAACACATTTTAGGGTGGGCAATGCAATGCTCACCAAAACCTGGCAAAGGGTACATATTCTAATACATATACAGGGACAGTTGATAACATTTGTTAATGAAAGGAAATATTTTAGAAAAAATGCGTTCGGGAACAGGAAGCTTGCTAAATTGTGTCAGAGCCACATGTGCAGATATTAGAAAGGATGATGTAGATATTTATGTATTTGACATTGAAGGATGTCCGTGATATGTTCAGTAAAAACCAAAATTATGTGCATGAAGGAACATATTTAAACAAAGGTATATGAATCTGATACACACATACTTGCTTTCACAGAAAAAATATCTAGTATGCTTAGTATATAGAAGACTACACGACACATAAACAGTCGTCTCCGTGGTGTTATTAAAAGATAATCTTGATACTTTATAAAATTCTCTATTTTCTTAATTTTTATAAAATATATTATAAATCATATCACACATCTTTAGAATCAGAGAAACAAATTTCCATTTAAAAAAATGACCAGGGGATGCCTGGGTGGTTCAGGTGGTTAAGCATCTGCCTTTGGCTCAGGTCATGATCCCAGGGTCCTGGATGGACGAGTCCTGTGTCAGGCTCCCTGCTCAGTGGGGAGTCTGCTTCTCCCTCCCCCCAACTCCCCCTGCCCGTGCTCTCTCTCTCCCTGTCCAACAAATAAATAAAATCTTAAGAAACCACAGATGTTAATGATTTATAGAAATATAAAGTAGATTCAAAAGCTATGTATAAGATGATCCAGTTTTGATGCATCTCTATAACAAATGTAGGAATTTTAAAAGCCTAAGATGTCATTCAACAAAATGCAAATGGTTTGTATTCTTGATTTTGCTTTGCTGTATTGTCTGGTGTCTATAATGAATGTGCATAAACTAGGAAACAAGAAAGAAAGAGAAATTTTTATTTTTTGAAGAAAGTCTTAAAAAAATAGAGTCCCTGCTTTTAAGAGCTGATCATTTAACAGAGGATGTGAGAGCAGAATCCACCTGACCAAAGTAGGCCCCAGGGCTCCATAGGTTCACCTTCTGTAGGAAGTGACTAACCAAAACGGGGTAAGGTCGCAAGAAAAGATTTATGGAAGAGAGGAGATGTGGGCCCTGGCTTCAAAGGTAGATATGAACAAACAAAAATCAGAAGAAAGGCATTCTCAGCAGAGAAAAGGCTAGGGAACAGCCCACTGGATCAACCCTTCCTTAGAAGCCCCCTGCCAACCCTCCCCCCGACCCCGAGCATCATGCTTCATCATCAAGCTAGCTCGTGTCTTTTCCAACAAGGCAGCCAGGAATGAGTGCCAAGGGTCCACCTTCCACTCTGATTTGATCTTTTACATATCGAACAGCTAAGTAAAAAGGGTTTAGCACTAGACGATGTACTAATGAATTATTTCACAGTTCGAGTATTGGCTTTTGGCTACATTTGATTGGCAGTTGTGGTCTTCATCAAATTTATCCAACACTGGAGCTTCTTGAATTCTCAAGGACAAGGACAAGCAGGAATTCCCAAGCAGCAGATTTAGATCTTCATTTCATGCACCTATAACAAATGCTCTAAAGCGCGTCCTGGCATAGTATGAAATTCCTTCATCGCAAGGAGGTTAGTAACTTTGCACTGGCAGAATGACTTGCAAATGATGCTAGAATGCTCTCTCCCGGAAGAGAGTCGGGAAAACCAGAAGGGTGGGGGGTGAGTTCTGAGAATGGCTTTGCTCACCTCTCTGGAATGTAAAGATCTGGAAAGTCCAAGTAAGTCTGGCTCTTAGAGATGTAGGAATATTCTACTAAATCTCAGTAGGAACAGTAGAGTCCATGATATTTGAGTCATGACCCTCCCCGCTCTAGCTCCGTGTGAGGAGGGCTCTATTGCAGGCAGGGGATTCTTCCTTTGGTGCCTGTTCATCTGTGTCATGGAACAACTGGGCCCTTGACCTTGGAGAGTCTGGATTTTAGAGGTAGTTAGTCCCATAGCTTTTGGTCTTGTTCTATCTTTAGTAGCAGAGGCTATTTTTAAAGGCAAACTGGTTGTCCCATGACTGTAAAGCCTAGATTCCCCCAGTATGACAGAAAGCAAGGAAACAGGACTAAGAATCAAGATATTTGGTGTCAGGTACTTACTGTTTTCTTGGACAAGTCACTTCCCCTTTCTGGGTTTCCACTCTTGAGAGAGACAGGCAAAAAGAGAGAGAGAGAAAGCCCATTTAGGAAGACCACTCAGCACTGTCCCAAAGACTCAAAAGTCATGATCAGACTCTACTCTCCCCACAACCTTCCCCTCCTAAGCTCTTCTTCTCTCCTCCACAAGTAACTCTCATGCTTTCTCTGTCTCTCTGTCTCTTGATCTCTGTTACTCTTTTGTCTATTACAATATTTATTTCCTGAAAAACTCTGGGAGATGTTTTGGAGTGTGTTAGAGATGAGGATTGAATATATTTGCTTAGAGCTTCTGATACCTGAAGATATCAGAAGGCTTAAAGCAAAAAGAATGTCCTGATGGGAGAGCTGAGAGCTGGGTCCGGGAGGAAACACAGATAAGGGAAGCAATTGGTACAAAAAGGGAAAGTTGGAACAAGAAGAGTGGGGCCGAAGTAGACTTATAATTCAAGTAGGCAGGTAAGTAAGTAGGTTTGGTTCCCCCCTCATTCCTCCCTTCCCTTCCTAGTCTCTTTCCCTTCCACACCCAAAAAAGAAAGGAGGAAATGATCCTCAGTGCTTCCCATGTGCTGGCCGCCATATTTGGTCCCATATCAGCTCCGAGTTTCCCATACTTTAGCCATTCACATAGCGTGTTCATGGGTTTTGCTACATCTACACACCAGCTATACCATTATTTACTTAATATTTTTCTTTAAATTAACTCTTTTTTCTTTGCCCTATATACCTACTTTAGCCTTATACCTACCGAAACATCTCTAAAAGTGTTTGGTATGTTAGATACTTTTCTTACGTACATTTAAATTTCTAATTTAAATTTAAAACATATAACTATTAGAATTTAAAGATGTTTGTCCCCATGTCAGAGTTACATGTGCCACACTTCAGGATATATCTAGGCTAGCTCATTTAGCCTTCCCAACTACCCTAGGAAGTAGGGATGATTGCTTATCCTACACATGAGGAAACTCATATCCAGAAGGGTCAATCACACACCCAATCTCATGAAACTAGCAAAGACAAAGTAAGACTGGAAACTACTTGTGTCTCTAAGGTCTATGGTCTTTCTCCAAACACTGCCCAATAGTAGGCAGGGAGGAAGAAAAGAGCTGTACAAAAAACAAGATCAGGGGCGCCTGGGTGGCTCAGTGGGTTAAAGCTGCTGCCTTCGGCTCAGGTCATGATCCCAGGGTCCTGGGATCGAGGCCCACATCAGGCTCTCTGCTCAGCGGGGAGCCTGCTTCCTCCTTTCTCCTCTCTCTCTGCCTGCCTCTCTGCCTACTTGTAATCTCTCTCTCTCTCTGTGTCAAATGAATAAATAAAATCTTAAAACAAAACAAAACAAAACAAAAAACCCCAAGATCAGTCCAAAGAGATTCCAATGCATTTGATACAACCAGCTTGTTCAGTCTCCATAGAGCCAAGCTCTATCGCCCATTCTTGCCTCCCTGGCAGACTCCTGGTTTCCTCCTTCATAATCAAGCCCCGTGTCTGGTGCTTGATTTGTGTTTGTCAAGTGGTGGCTTTGTTCCAAGGGCAGATCCCACAGTGGCTGTCCTGGTGCCAAGGCTCCTAGAAGCCACCCTGAACCCTGCCCTTTGTGCTTGCCATCACTCAGATCACGGCTTTTGTTTCAGTTTCTTGCCTAGGCAAACAAGCCAAGGCTCTGCCCTCAAGTTGGGGCTTGGGAAGAGTTTGCTATTTTAGGTAGCACATTTATGACAGTGGGTGTTCATTCTGGAACAGTTTGAAAGCATTCTTTCATCTTCTCTTTTTACTGACAGCATCTAGCTTCCTAGCACATACACCTTGTTTGGCAAAGAAGGACAAGGTTCTCTGTCACCTCCCCCTTGGCCCCATCACCCTGGTCCTTGGGAGGTGTAGTTCTTCCATGAAACTGAGAGAACATGGTCAGGGTCATGTGCAGAAGACCTGGACTCGACATATCCCTCTGCTACATTCTCTACCCTGCCAGTGGCTGGCTCTGGGTGTGGGGGGTTTGGGGGGAAGAGGCAGAAGAAGAGTGTCAAGAGCAACAGAGCAAAGGAACTGGTATTTCTTAGAGGCCTATTGTGTCTGGAACACTGTCCTAGATACTTGATATCTGTTATCTTATTTGATAGTTTTAACAACCTACAAGCTTAACAAATAGGGTTATCATGCTCATTTTACAGATGAGGAAATCCAAGTCTGGAAGATTAAGTAACTTGCTTATAGGCTACGGAGATATTAAAAGGCAGAGCCAAGATTTGAACGCAGGTCTATCTGCCTCCAAGGCTCATAGTCTTTTCTCTGTACCAGGTGACCTTGTCTCTAGATGAGATAGAGTTTACAGAGGACGGGGAAATCATTCAGTGCACGATTTCCCAGGCTCTTTGCTTCACAACACCAGCTCCTCAGATAGAAGGAAGAGGCCAGAGTATTTTGGAGGAAGTTGGTTGAAGTAAAATTAAATAAATGTCTTTATGACTTTTAGAGTCTTCAATATTCTGTGTGCCTGAATCTCCAGGAGGGAGCTAGAGTGTGCCACAAATTATCCGAGGAGACTGTTTATTTTCCTACTAGTTACCCAAGATACCAGTATTTTACAGAACAGTCTGGAAAGTATTCATCAAATCAGACTCCCTTATTCTAACTATAAAAAAAGGAGACAGGAGACTTGCCCAAGTAATATGACAAGCAGAAGCAGAGTAATTCCAAACACCCCACAATCTCACTCTTGTCTTGCCTTCCCGTAGAGAGGCTCTGCCCATTTCCTCAGTCATTAGGAATGAGGTAAATACCCACCACGTGCCAGACACTGGAGTAAACAAGACGCAGTGGTGAGATGGCCCCATGGCCATGCAGAGATGGTGCTGATGATGGCACTGCCCTTGAACCAGGCTCGAGGGGCAGGGAACCTTCCTGGGAGACTGAGCAGGCCCAAGGACTTTGTTCCTGCCGGGTGCCAGCACATCTCACGAGAACCTGGAGCCTGCGCCCCTGACCCCCAACACACATTATGGATAGCAGGACCATTTTAGGACTTTACCTCCTGTCCCATCCTCAAGACACTTCCTTCTTTGGGGACATTAAAAGAAGCAATTGGTAGAGACAGAGATTCCATGTTAAGTCTGCTAACTCTGCAACATAAACTGAACAAGTCCCCAGGGTGTCTGACCACAGAAAATCGGAGCTGGAAGAGCGATCTTGGTGTCCATGAATCCCCGCCATGCTGCAAACTGGGGAGCTGAAGCCTGGAAGCCGAGGTCTCCCAGTCATTGGGGTCCAGCATGGTGTGCCCACTCTCTTTGTGAGTCCATGATTTCTCTGCAGTGTGATAGCTCTTTGAGGTGGGAAATCAAAACATAGTGTTCGTGAACTTGCATTCACCTGTGCAAAATGGGTGAAGGCAGGGAAGCACTCACATCAAGGGCCCTCCTGCAAGTGAGCCTTCAAGGTAGATCCTAGAAAAAACAAGACTGGCTTCTTCAGGTTATAGGAGGTGGGTTTCTGGGTCCAGCTTCTGCCTCTACATCACTGTGTGCTCTTGCGTGGGTATCACTTCCCCTCTCTGGACCTGTTTCCTCATCTCTGAGGAGGAAGTTGTGTTTGTGAAGCTTCTTTGAGCTCTATAGTTCTATGAATGTTCCACAGGATGGAGCTTCATGTCAAAAGCCAAAGCATGGCTGACACCTGACTGCCTCTCAACGTCCCTGTTCTATGGTCTCATCCTTTTAATCTCTGTACATTTACTGGGCACATTTTCTCTCTCGAGGTTATGGAACCTGTGCTTGAGAGATGCAAGTCCTGAGATAGCAGGCTGCGATTCGGCAGGGTATAAATGACAGATAACTTGCCGGGGCAAGAGCGGCCTGATAAGGTTGCTGCCTGAGCTGCAGGGAGGGAGGGTCCACCCGCCCCTGAGGGATCTCCTGGAGAATGCGGTCCCACCCCTATGCTGGGCTGCAGCCACAGGCTTCAGCCGGGGCCAAGCCCTGATACAGTGCTGAGCTCTTGACATGGTACTGCCCATTTCCTTGGCAACCCAGAACAGTTCTGGGGCACGGACCCCACTAGCTCTAAAGCTTCCAGCTTGGAGATCAGAGACCATCCTTCCATCCTGCACTGTCTCCTTTCTTAGAGGGCATTTTTCTGAGGTCAGAGGTAGACATCAAGTAACTACCCTAGAGGAAGTGTCCTCTGTAGTTCAGGCTATCTCTGGTTAATCCAGCTGTCAATGCTGAAATTCGGCCAGGACGTTGGCCAAGATGATAATGGATCTGGGAACCCAGTTCTTGGAATATTTTAAGGTACTACCCTCTAACTGGAGATGTTTAGCTTAGAGACGTTTAGCTGTGAGAGACAGAAGCATCACAGTTACGGTCTTCAGAACAGATGGGCTGTCACATTGAAGGGGGATTGGCTTTGTTTGGAATGGGCTCCAATGTAGAAGTAACTGGTTGGCAGGTTGAAGCTCAACATAAGGACAACACTTTCCAGAACTCAGGTAAAGAGAAATAGTACGTCAAGGGATGGTGGATTTGTCCATCACTGAAGGACAAATGGAGGCTTGATGACTGGGGACAGAAAGGTTTTGGAGACAGTTGGCAGATCAGCCAAGGTCAAGAGCATTACACTGGATGCTTAAGGTCCCTTTCAATTTGGAGGTTGAAAGTTGAGGTTGGAGTTGAAAGGTCCCTTTCAACTTAAGGTCCCTTTCAATTTGGAGGTGTGACTTCTGGAAAAATCCTGATAAGAAGACATTTGCCCCTCTGGGCAGAGGTGGCCCAGTAGTCCCTGAATCCTTCCTGAAAGAAAACAATTTGTACATTTCTCTAAATACCTCTGGATTTGTAGAAACCATATCTTTTCTCTCACCAAGAATTCTGTCATTCCTCCTTTTATACTAGGCAAGAAATGCCTGGAGTTCTAAACTTGTAAGATTTCTCTCTTCTATCTTGAAATTCTTGGAGAATAAATAAGCATTCTCTTCTCTGTTGAGACATCGATCCCATAAACTGGAATTTCAGTACCTTATGCTGCCTGCGTGTGTGTATGAGTGTGTATGTGTTTTTTTCCACTTTCTTTGCCAAGCTGGCATTATTTTACACTTGTGATTGATGGCTCATAAATTAACCCTTCTGCTTTGGTTTCTTGATGAGATGATTAGAAATTTGGCTACAGTTCACTGCCATCTTCACTCTGCCTTAGGCTGTTTGGGAGGTGGAATGTCAATTAGGTTTTTTACTGCTGTTGCAGAGAGAGTGAGTGGTGATTTAATTTATATAAATATAAGTGATTAGGAATGATTGGAGAGACCTGAGATACTCCCAAATCCTGACTATTTCCCCAGTGATATTCCATGATATATGTTTAGAAACCAGATCTCAAGGGAGAATCTGTATAAGAACATGATCAGACTTGAACTCGGAAGATGGAGGTTTTAGTCATGGTTCCCTCACTGGGACAAACCACTTAAAGTCTCTGGATCTCAGTTTTCTCATCTGTAAAATGGAGATTCATCCATCTACTCACTCAACAAAGCACTGTATGCAAGAGGTAATAACTGCTCTCTACTTGTGGAACTGCTACACACATGAATTGATTGGGATCTGTCTAGAAAAGTTTCATAAACTACAAAGTGCACCCAGAAGGGAAGGGGTTGTATCTTATATATAAGATGAGATCTGGAATATTTTTTCCTTCCCAATAAAGCCCATTATGTTTGGTTCTAAGAAAGTGTTTCTTAGCAGTGATCCTACTTCTTTTGTGGCTCATGCCACTGGAAATATAACAGATGAGAACAGTTATTTTCCTTTCTTTCCATCCTGTGCAAAGTGAAAAGTCTACACTTATGAAAGAATGGAGGTCATCCTCCTTCTGTGCTGAGTTCTCTTTAGTTAGCTGAAAGTCTGCTCAACTGTCATGACCTCTCTAGACGTGCACTCTTCTATGAAGTTCTGCACATGCCCTAAGTTGCATAAGGCATCAGGGCCACTTTTCGGTTCTGGGGAAGCTTAGGAAGGCAGCAAGATATAGTGATGAAAAACAAAAACAAAACAAATAACTCCCCACTCTTACGGACATCTTTGCCATTCACTATAAGCCTCTGTCTCCTTATCTGTAATAACAAGGATTATAACACAGAGCCAACCTTCCAGGAAGAGCTGGTGTGATTCTCCAATGGGACGGTGCTTTGAAAGTACTTTGCAAACTTAAAAGGCCACGTCCCAATGTCAGGGATGACTCTTCGGTGCTTACCACATGAACGTGTGTTAACTCTGGCTGTAACCACAAGTGATGGTGTCTGATTTTATGATCATTATCTATATAATGAGTTTCCAGCACTTGTATTTGCTAAGAGTCATTTTCTCTCTTCCTAAATACCTGTGTAGAATCATTCTCCCAAAACAGAGGTTGAAACCTGACTTTACCCAATAGTCCCACTGTGTGGCTACTGCCAACCTGTTTCCAGGAAGCAGAACTCCATTTCCTTTTTCTGTTTAAGCCATAGTAACTCCAAAGTCACAGCTACCTACAAGTTAATGAAGGTGACTTTATTTCCAAGCGTTCAAGTCAATTCCAGCATGCTTCTTGCAACACCTCCTACCTATCTTCCCACAGTAAAATCTACTGATAGAGAGGAATGATTACTTAGCAATTATAAAGCACTTGGTGTCACAGAGGAATTTATGACTTGTTTTATTAGTTCTCCCTTAGAAACTCCCTAAAAGGATGGTCAATAAGACTGATAAAGAAAGTGGGGTCAGTATGCCAAACTGCTTCCATAGATAAGACTTGTGTCATGAATTCTTTCAGGAAAATCCTACGGGGTTGATCAAGTTTTGACATTAATAATAAAGCGATGTGGAAAAGCTCCAGCAACACCATCAAGGAAAGTGATTAGCTCCAATGGCCTTTCAAAATTCCACCAGTAAGCTAATGATTTCCAGGTACATATTCCCCCCAGCTGGCATAAATATTTCTCTCTTTGCTATATGGGCATCTTAATTTTCTCAGAGGTGGAACAGAAAGTCTCAGGGCCTGAGAAGTGACTTGCCCAAAGTCACTGAGTGAGTTGGCTCCAGAGCCAAGACCACAGCACTTGCATAAAATAAGTGCTCAATAAACACTTGATGAATGAGTGACTGAAAGAACCCAACTCGTTTTTCTCCCTCCGCTATACTTGACAAGGAACTAGTTAGAGTCCTGTCATATTTTCTATTTTTTAGAAATGAAGTCAGTTTCCTCGAGGCTACTTAAGTTCTAGTTCTTGTCCTGTACTGTCCAATGCCACAGCCACAGGCCGCGTGTGGCTACTGACCACTTGAAATGTAGTGGGTCCACATGGACAGGGGTTGTGAATAAATATCAAATTATGAAGGATTCGTATGGAAAAAATATTGTGAAATGCCTCACTAGTAGTTTTTCATATTGATTTCATGTTAAAATGGTAATAGTTGGGACATGCTGGGTTGAATAAAGTATTACAATTACACTTAAAAATTAAAATTACACTTGCTTCTTGTTACTTTTTAAATGCAGCTACTAAAAATTTTTAAATTCCGCTCATGGCTTGCATTTGTGGCTTGCACAATAGTTCTATTGGACAACCCTGTAGTTTACAGAAGTTTTAGGAAAGTAATTATTTATGAATGTTTAATCTTTCAATAAAAATGATTTTTTTAAAAAGACTTATTTATTTGAGAGAGAGAGAGTGAGAACACAAGTGGGGAGGGGCAGAAGGAAAGGAAGAAGCAGGCTTCCGGCTCAGCAGGGAGCCCGATATGGGGCTCAATCCCAGGACTCCAGGATCATGACCTGAGCCAAAGGCAGATGCTTAACCAACTGAGTCACTCAGGTGCCCTGCCCCCCCTCCCCCGCTCTGCCCCCAGAAATGATTTCTTCAGGCTAGCCAAGAACTAAAGGAAACAAACAGGAGGTTAATTAATTTTTTTTTGTAGCAGAAAGGAAACATTCCTCCCTCTTTTCTTTTTGTTTCCCCCTACCTAAATCCTTCCCCTGAAGTTTCCACTGCATTCTGCTTAACCACACACTTGAAAATGTGGGAGAGCCAAGGAAGCCTGGAGCTGTCTGGGCAGCTGGCCAGCCAGCCCAGGAAGCCAGGTGCTAATCAGAAGAGCAGTTACCCCCATTCTGACTGCCATAAGGCACAGAAAGTCATCCTGGAGACCGGGGATGTGCTTTGGGAATAAACTCTTGGTGAATAAGTTTTGATAAAAACAATTACCTATTAATAATTGACACTTTTACAGCACTTTGCCATTCGTAAAATACTTTCACATCTACCATCCCATTTGACTCTCCTAACAGATCCGTAATATGGACATGATTAAGATCCTATTTAACAGATAAAGAAGCAAACTTCAAAGAGGTTAAGAGGCTTGTTCACAATCACATGGTTAGAAAGTGATAGATGTGGTTTTAAACCCTGGTCTCCTAAGACAGGGGTTAGATCTTATCTGAGGACACTCCAGAATCCAGCGTGTGAGCTCTGATGGCCTGACCCAGGGCTCGGTGGCCCGAAGGTCTTGTGCAGGAGGGGAAGAAGATGTGAGAAGCTGTAGAGAAGATAGAAATCCAGGTAAGGGGATTACACGTGTAATATCTTGAAGAGAAACTGCCCTCATGACACACCATAGTCCCCACTGTAATTAACTTTTATGCCCATAATAAAAGGAAGTTCCGTCATGGCCAAATCCATACTGGCAGAAGTCCTACCTACAGTTGGGCAGAGGTGAGCTTTATTATTTCCATTGGAGAGATGAGGAAACTGAGGCTCAAATGGTCCAATGTCCATTCCACTGTCCTAAGTTGATTTGTCCATCAATATGTAAATCACAGGGGGTCACCTGGATGGTCTCGGGGTCGTGAGCGCGAGCCCCGTGCTGGGTGTAGAGCCTACCTAAAAAATAAAAATAATAAGAAACTATGTAAATCATATGTATTTTTATTCTTGCCAATTATTTTCTGTTTTTATTCATTAATTACTCAATAATCATCTTGATTATTTATATTCTTTTCCTGGCTTTTAAAACAGAACACTTTAGCTTTTTTTTTTAAAAAAAAAAACTTTGTTTTCTAGTAAATGCGCTTAAGAGGGGCACCTGGGTGGCTCAGTCGGTTAAGTGTCTGCCTTTGGCTCAGGTCATGATCTCAGGATCCTGGGATCGAGTTCCACATCGGGCTCCCTGCTTAGTGAGGAGTCGGCTTCTCCCTCTGCCCCTCATCCCACTCATGTTCCCTCTCCCTCCCTCTCTCTCTCTCTTTCATATAAATAAATAAAATCTTAAAAAAAAAAAGAAAATGCACTTAAGATTATTCCCATTGGGAATATGTCATCGTGAACACACATACCCCCCATTCCTGGGAGCTACCGTAGCTGTTAGAATCTACTTGCACTGTCGGGAAAGCGTAGGGATGCTAGCAAAATTCAGCATCCACACATCTATGTTACTGCTTGGTATCCCAGCTGGAAAGTCAAGTAGACATTGTACTTAAAGTCTGGATGTCATTGGCTCTGCTCTCATGTCTGAGTTACCATTAGGTGGCCATGGGGGAAGCTTGCTAAGACGGCATGTTGTAATTATCCATAGCCAAACTAAAGCAATCTAATTGTCATTAATATTGCTGGCTTATGGTAGTCAGACATCTAGGATTAAGCAGGGAGTAGGTAAGGTAAATCATCATCATGAATAATAATAATCGTCCCTCCCTGAAGTCTGTACGTAGTAGGCAGATGGGGTAAAAGAAAGCCCTAGTCTAGGACTATTTATTAATGTATTCTTTACCTGAAGCCACAAAGTATGTAAAGATGAGGATGTACTTATTTAGCCATTAAGTATAAGAGTGTTGATGGAATAGTCAACCTCTCTACTAAGCCTTGACTTTCTCCTCCTTGAAGTAGAGAACATTCCATCCATTTCACCAGTTACCGGAGAGACCAAGGGAGATAATGGGCAGAGAGACCAGCTACTGAGAAGATTCCTTCAGTAACCACTATGTTTGCTAAAGGAAGGCCTCCTGTCCACCTTCTGTGGTGATGAGGATAGCCCTCCAACCTAGTCCCTCGAAGCAGGTGGAAATGCCCAAGAGAAAGTATCACTCTGTGAACTTCCCAACCAGGGTCATATCAACACCAAATGAAATCATAAATGGATAAGGGCTTTAGATTTGATAAAACACAGTGAATGGCATCACTACCTCCCTTACACATCCACATGACCCTTTCTACCTGGATAATTCAAACCCATCCTTCAAAACCCGGTTCAAGGGCCAACTCCTCCAGGAAGTTTTCCTGATTGCTCGTTGTGAGCATTAATGACCCTCCTCTGGGCTCCCAGAGTCTCTCACACCACAGCACGATTGCATGTGTGTTTGTTTGTCTGTCACCTCTGCTGATCTGGAGGCTAAAGATCAAAGTGTGCCTCCTTCTTGTTTGCATCTCGTGGGAAGTATGGTGCCCGGGGCAGGGTGGGCGGACAGGGTGGGTTGGCAGATTCTCCCTGATGCAATGTAAGGTGTTATTAAGGCTTATCTCAAGAAGTACTGCTTTCCCAAAGTCTCCCCCATCTCTTGATGAGGAGTAATCTTGCTTTATTCAGAACGATCCAAAAGTATCTCGTGTCTTCTTTCTTCACGGGACTTGTGGCGAGTCACCTCAGAACTGGTGGCAAGTCACCTGGTGAGTCACCTCTGGGCCAGACAAGAGCAAGAGTGCCCACGCTGACGCTCTGAGGAGCAGGTGGATGGGAAGTTGCTCTGAAGGGGAGATGAGCTACAGGCAAGAGGCTCAAACTCCTGCTTCATGTCCCCTCCCTGTCCTTTCTCTGAGGCACCAGGAACACATTTTAGAGCCTGAGTCAGGATTAACTCTCAGCCATGCATTCACTTCCCTCCCTGCTCAGGAATGCCTGACTCCTCTGATTCCTCTCCTGTGGAGGCCACGGATTCTTCCCACTGGCTTCTCATGGGTGACACCTACCTTGGTGATTGCCCAGAGTCCTCAAGACCATGGTTCCCAGTCCAGGGTACCATGGGGATGGCTCAGAGAGTTCGGAGGTCCATCTCTGCAGCCCCATGCTGTAGAGTCTGGGGGGACCCCTGTGCACGCCCAGCTTGCCTGATGTATCACGTAGAAAGTCGGACTCTGTGGTCTCCAGAATGCCGCTAGCTTATGACCCTCCGTGTTTATGCACATTCTCCACACCCCAGACATGTAGACTCCCAGAAGTCGACGGGCCCAGCCCCCTCACTCTCAGATCGGGAAGCTGAGGCCCAGAGAAGGTATGGGAGGTGGGAGGGCCCGGACCTGAAGCCACCTCTCCTCACCCAGGCTTGTGATTCTTCCACGTCCTGGGCTGCCTTCTGGGACAGAGACTGGCTCTCTGCACCAGGGGACTGGGTGGGGAGGTTCTTAACGCTTCTTTCAAATGGATTGCTAAGGCTCAAAATAAATCTACACTAACCCCTGAAGAAGCATACCTCTTTTGTGTACTCTGGCCAAAGCTGTTCATGGCTGTTGTCCAGACAATCACGAAAAGGAAAATTCTGAAGTCAAGGGAATCAGGAAGGTCTCAAACAAGGATGGGTTGAGCCCAGTCTTACCATGTAGGAACTGAGTGACATTGGACAAGTTACTTCTGTGAGCCTCGGTTCCCTCACATGGGTGGTGGGGCAGATAGTGCTGGCAGTGATACCCAGGAAAAAACCTGAGAGTCATGTTAGATTCCTCTAGCTCCCCACCCCACACACCCATCAGCATCAAGTCCTGGCCATCCCTAAATCTGTTTCTTTAATTCATCTATTTCTCTTGACCCCCTGACATTATCTCAGTTCAGGCTACTGTCCTTGCTGCTGTGTATCTCACTGTGGCCCCTAGCTGACCTCTCTCCTTCTCGTCACATCACCTCCAGGAAGCCCTCCTTGACTTTCCAAGTCTGATTAGGAACCGTCTATGCCTCTTTACCTGAGGCTTCTCCACAGCGGGAGTGGGGCCAAGCCTGCCCTGGTCTTCCTTATATCCCTAGCATCCAGGACTGTGCCAGGCACTCTGGAAGGTTCTTTAGCTTTTATTTTGGAAGTGTGAATAGATGTGTACAACGATGTGACATTGATCTCACAGGACTGTCATGCAGATTAAACAAGGTAACCCAAGCACGAAATCTGCACAGCGTCTGATGACACGCAGCGTTGCCATGCCACAGAGCAGTGATCCATAATCAGTTTTCCCCACCTCTGAAACCCTTCCCGTTTCTATGTCTCATGTTCTGGGCTCTAGTCTAAGTTTTGCCTCTAACCAGTTACTTGGTTTCTCTGGGTCTTTGTTTTCTTCCCATTAATGTGACAATATGACTCTAATGAGCTAAACAAAAGAAAGGAGGAAAGGAAGAAAGAAAGAGAGAAAGAAAGAGAAAGAGAGAGAGAAAGAAAGAAAGAGAGAGAGAAAGAAAGAGAGAGAGAGAGAAAGAAAGAAAGAAAGAAGAAAGAAAGAAAGAAAGAAAGAAAGAAAGAAAGAAAGAAAGAAAGAAAGAGAAAGAAAGAAAGAAAGAAAGACAATTTTACAGGTATGTGAGCCCTCTTTCCCTCCTCCTTCTGGCTCATCCTCTCTCCCTCCAGGAATCAGAAGTGAGGAAGGATGGAGTCCATGCTTCTCCCCAGCCTTTCTATGTCTACTGCAGGGACCATTTATCAGGCTGTTGGAAAAGATTCTATTCTCCCAAGTTCAAAGACATTCCTTCTGAGGCCAGGCCTGCTCTCTTAATGGGCATACAATGGACATCTCCAGGATCTTGGCACTTGGCAGCCCTGGGGACTCCAAGTACTTTTTTGGTCCAAGGTTGAGCCCTGCCTGAGTGATGACAGGTCTAGTTTCCCCCACACCCTGTGCCACTATGTGGTCACCCTGAGTGTCAGGAGGGTGGGGGGTAGAGAGCGGGCAGGGCATGACAGATTGCAAGGGAACCTGAAGAAAGACACCTGCACACGCCCTTGCAGCTACTGTCATGCTTCTGTGGTTGCCAACTAAGGACCTGGAGCCCTCGGGCAAGAAGCAGGAAGGACGGAGGCAGGAGCAGGACCTCCCCTCCCCACAGTGTACTTACTCTCCCAGTTAACCTTTGTTCACCTGCCCTTGAATAACCGAAGATTTTGAAGGCTTGCTTCTACAACCCTGTCCTCACCACACCCCTTGAGTCTATGTTAGACCAACAAGCTGGAGCAGGAGCAGGAGAGAGGTCAGCCACCAGCTCTGGCCATGGTAGGGACTTGCAGTGCACCCCACCAAAGAAAGTCCATTATGGGGTCTTCTCTTCTGTCCATGACAACTCTGGGACCCATGATCCCACTCTCAAAAGTGCAGGAGTCACTAGTCCAAAATAGGGACATGTATCAATTCCTTATGAATACGCTTACCAACTGGTTCATGGAACACACAGTCCCTGGAGTCCTTTCTCCTTTGAGGGAATGCAATTTCATTTAGACTTTGTCTGAGCAAACTCACCATCCTCAACAGAAAGCGACAAGCCAAGCCAGCCTTCTCAGAACCCTGCCACGTAGCACAGGAACTTGTTTCTTGTACAAAATTGTTTCTTGTATGTCTTGTATGAATACACCAAAAGCCCAAGAGAGAACTGGGTAAATACCACAGACCAACCTATGGACCAAAAGATTGGTTCTGGCTGGAAAGATCAGAAATTTTTCACAAAAGAAACTCACATTTGAGCTAGACCCTGAAGGAAGAGTTTAATTCTCATAAGCAAAGACTTTCTCATTGGCTCTGTTGAGTCAGGCTGGATTAGTTTGATTTGGAAAAAAATCTCTGGGTTCCAGTAAAGTGTGTTCCTGGTCTCTACTGCCATGTTGGATACTTCAGTAAAAGGACCCCTGTGCTGTGTGTCCTGAGACAGTCACCTTATCTCCGTGGGCCTCACATTCGTCTTCTTGGTTTGTAAGATGAGATTCAGCTGTGTGCCCTGCTCCTCTTTCCCTCCCTCTTGTCCTCATTAGAGGCAGAGACCCTCCCCAAAGCTGGAGACACAGTCTGTGCTCCATAAAAGTATTCTAAAGAGAATTTGTAATTGGGTGCTGGGTTCCTTCTAGGGTTAACATTGCACCATCTCCTAAGACTCCTTAAAAACACTAAAATTTAAAAAAAATAACAAAGAAGCTGTGGATTTATAACTGGAAAAACGTGTGTTACAAAAACGGCTAGTACATTACCATGTTGGAGAAAATTACTAATTTTTTCTTTTTGAGAGAGAGTGCAAGGAGAGGGGGAGGAGGGGCAGAAGGAGCGGTAGAAAGAGAGAATCTTAAGCAGGCTCCATCCCCAGCACGGAGCCTGACTCTAGGCTCAATCTCATAACCCTGAGATCGTGACCTGAGCTGAAATCAAGAGCCAGACGCTTAACCAACTAAGCCTCCCAGGCGCCCCAGAAAATTACTGTTTTAAAAGTAGATCAAAAAAGCAGACAACCCTACAGAGAAATGGGGAAAAGACATGAACAAACAAACCCTTCATAAAAGAGGCTATCCAAATGGAAAATAGCATCTAACAAGGTGCTCTATTTCATTAGTCATCAGGAAATGCAAATTAAAACCACAATGTAATACCACTCCCATCATCCAGAATGGCTACAATGAAAAGGATTATAGCAGATGTTAACAAGGATGTGCGGCTACTAAAACTCTCACACATTGCTTGTGGGTGTGTAAAACAGACCAACGACTTTGGAATAATGTTTGGCAGCATCTAGTAAAATGAACATAGGCATACCCAAAGACTTAGCAATTCCACTCCTAGTTGTGTAGCCAACAGAATTAAATACCTATGTTCAGCTAAAGATATACTAGAATGTTCATAGCAAAGACTGAAAACCATCCAGATTTCCATCAATATCAGAATGGAGAAAGAAGTTATTCTTTATCTACACAACTAGAATGCTATGTAACAAAGCATGGATGAATTTCACATGCATCATGATGAATAAAATGTTCCAGACACAAGAGAGAACACCCAACATAATTCCCTTTATGTGAAGTTGAAGGACAAAACAAATTATGGTGTTAGAAGTCACAAGAGGGGCACCTGGGTGGCTCAGTCGGTTAAGCAACCAACTCAATTTCAGCACAAGTTGTGATCTCTGGGTCATGGGATTGTCATGGAATTGACAAATCTGGGTCATGGGATTGAGCCCTGAGTTGGGCTCCGTGCTCAGTGGGGAGTCTGCTTGAGATTCTCTCTTCCTCTCCCTCTGCTCCTCCCCCTGCTCTCTCTCTCTCTCTCTTTGAAATAAATAAATGAATGACTAAACAAAATCTTAAAAAAATAAAGTTAAATTAAAAAAAAGAAATTACAGGACTAGAAGGGGTACAAGTGGGGCTTTTGGAATTCTGGAAAAATTTTTCCTTCCCTTTCCTTTTCTTTCTCTTTTTTTTAAATTGAATATAGTTGACACACAATGTTATGTGAGTTTCAGGTGTACAACGTAGTGATTCGACAAGTCTATATGTTATGCTATGCTCACCATTAAGTAAAGCTACTACCAGTCACCACACAAGGCTACTCCAGTACCATTGACTATATTCCTTATGGTGTAGCTTTCATTCCCATGACTTACCATTCCCTAACAGGAAGCCTGTACGTCCCACTGCCCTTCACTTATTTTGCCCATCCCCACCCCCTGGCAAACTTTTTTCTTGATCTAGATGGTGGTTATATAGATGTGTTCACTTTGTGAAAATTCATCGAGCTGGACACTAACAATTATGCACTTTCCTGGACGTACGTTAAACCTCAATAAAATTTATATTGAAAAGAAAGCAGGTCAGAATCTGCTTTGGTTCCGTATCTACATTTCAGACAACAGAAAGTAATTTTTGATGGGATAGAGAAGGCGATATTCTAGTTCTCCTTTCTCTCAGTAAGTCATATTATTTATTGAGCTATAATTCATACGCAATAAAATTCACCAAATCTGTGTACAATTTGATGAGTTTTGAAAAATGGACAATGGTGTACCCACCACCACAATGATGATCTAGAAGATTTCCGTTACCCCAAAGCTTTCCCTTGTTTTCTACACCTGATCCCTTTTCCTTACCAATTGGTCTTTCTTTTTAGAAATTAATTTGTTTACTTAAGTAACCTCCACACCCAATGTGGGGCTCAAACTTGCGACCCCAAGGTCAGGAGTCGCACGTTCCACCAACTGAGCCAGTCAGGTACTCTGCACTTTTGAAACTTCATTGTAGTCTTCTCTATTCTAGTATTTTGTATTAACAGAGCGTTAGGATATTCTCTTGAAAACGATTTCCTTCAGACATGACAACATACAGGAGGTTACAATTAGGTTGAACTGAATGTGTCACGCTGCATTTGTCCCTTAGTACTATTCTATCTACCCTGACAAAATGCACAAGGTTCTTCATGAATGTTCTACGTGAAAATGAAACTAGCTGGTTGAAGGCTGCAATACCCTAAACTCAAAGGATTACGTATGAGGTGAGGAATACTGCAGGGAACCCCAGGGGTCCAAGCGAAGACCCAGGGGGCAATGGCATGGGACAGCTTAACAAAAGGAAGATTTCTCCAAAAGCTGAAGTTTATCAAACCCTGAAAAGTGCTGAACCCAAAGCAAGTCAACTCCCCATCCAGAATGGAGAGAAAGGCAAAATGGTTAACCTTCCAGGTGTCAGAGAGAAGATTCAAGTGGGTCATTGGGCTCAGTGGTTTCTAAGGCCTTTTCCAAGTCTTATCATCCCGTGACAGCTAATTGGGCTCTCGAGCAAATCACAAATATTTTTGACATTAAGTAGGCTAAAGCAAAAACTGCATTTGTCAAGTATACATTTTACAACAGGACTCTACGGCGAGGGGACGTAACTCAAGCTTAAAGAAGCTTATTGGGAAGAACAAAAACACAAGAAACACGTATAATTAGAAGATAATGAGCCTGCATTTTTTTCTTCATCAATTTTGTGAACAGTTTCCAGGCTGTGAAGTGAAGGAGGAAGTAGAAGAGATATTTTTCAAGGCAAAGTCTCGGCGCTTCCTAAGACTCTCACCTCCTCTGTGCAATAAACACAGTAGACTCAGTGAGCCCCACATAGTTCAATGTAATCCGGAGAACATTAGCTGGGCCCCCGAGGGGCTCAGCTGAGCACTGCACAAGATAGGACATGAATGAACTCCCATCCTTGCCTTCAAAGTAAAATAAGTCTGTGCACAGCGCCAGTCCAGGCCAGCCCGGGACGCTGTGATGGGCGAACAGCGTGAATTCACATGAAAGCAAAGGACAAGTTAAGGCTTGAGGGAGAAGGGGTTGCTCACCCCGGACCCGAAGAACAGGCTGATGGTCCACTATGAGACACAACATCACGGCACACTTGGGAGAAGCCCCCCCAAAAGCCAGACCTTTTGTTTATTTTATTTTTTTATCTGTCTTGAGAATTGAGTCTTGAGAATTTGGAGACATGACCAGGAAATGTTGGCTTTCATCCATTTGGTTCAAGGGGCACTTAGCAGAGTTTACTAAAAACAATAATATTAGTAACAAAATGAGCTGGGACTCCAAACAAATGGGTTCTGTAGCTAAGATTGTAAGAGCTTAGCTGAGCCATGCTCTTGCCAACTGAAAATAAACGAGAAGGTCCGAAATCGATGGTTTCCACCGTGCTCTGGGGAACGGCAGGAGTAAGAGGGATCGGGGCAGAGACCCCCCACACTCGCTCCGCCCACACTGCCTCTACTTTTTTGGGCTTCCTTTGAATAAAGAGCTGTGCTACTCTAAAAAGTTAAAATACGGGGCTCGCTAAATAAGTCGATGAGACTGTTCTGCATCTGGAGTCTGGGCCTTGAATGAAGGGTCTCCTCCAAGTACAAGTTCAGGACATTCTGTGATTTACTTCTTTCTATTCATGATTTATTTTTTAAAAGATTTTATTTATTTATTTGACAGAGAGCGCGCGCGAGCGAGAGCTCACCCAACCAGGGGCAGAGGGAGAGGGAGAAGCAGACTCCCGCTGAGCAGGGAGCTCCATGCCGGGCTCTAGCCCAGGACCCCGGGACCACGACCTGAGCCGAAGGCACTCTCTTCTCATGTCATATTATTTTTCTCCTCTGTCTGCTTAATTTTCCCATTCACTTTCCTTCCCTTTTAGATAAAAAGGAGTGAACATAGCAGGCCTGAGACCATCATCAGAAAAACCCACTTGCAGAATTGCCCCTTGGCTGATGTCTGGGACCTTAGGCCTGGGGAGGGTTCCCATCATTCCAAAAACAATGAAGGACTCACTGTGCTAAACTGTACCAACCCTGTGGTTAAAGCTTTCCTTCTGGGGGTCTGGAGTTCCGGCCCATGCTGGGGGAGGCTGCCTGTGTCACCGACCCCCGATAAAACTGTGGGGTCTTGGATGCAGGTAAGCAAACGTTTCAGAGCTGCTGTTACAACTCCTCATCGGGGGAATTAGCATGACCTGCACGACTTCCCTGGGAGACTCAGAGGCTGGCACGTGGTGTCCTCTGTGCTCTGCCCCCTACACCCCTCTCTCCTTCACGGATTTTGCTCTGTGTCCTTTGGCAGCCATGCGTCCTGGCTCTGAGCACAGCCATCATAGCCTGGGAAGAGTCCTGGTGGTCAGACAGGGACGCGGGGGCGTCTTGGGGACCCTGACTGTGGGCCTCCCTAGAAAGACCCGGACTGAAATCCCTTCTGGGAAAAGGAAGGACAAAACGGCAGGAGATGAGGAGCACTTGGGGTCAGGGTGTCTGTGGAGATGCGGCTGGTGAACAACAGTGCCTGAGCCACGGCCTGTCACCAAGAGTCACGGAGGAATCTGCAGATGACAGCTCTCAGAACTGGCTTGGGGCTCCCCTGGCTGCTTTTGGCTAAGAGGAGGGCCAGACATCCAGCCTGGGTGGTCCCTTCTGGGGTTTTTTCTTCCATTCGGGAGAATGGAGGCCCAGATATTCTAAAAGGTGAGCTGGGGGGGAGAGCGAGGGGGGGCAAAAAATTTGCATTGTTCTTTCCTCCAGGAGGGAAGGAAAAATGAGTTCCCGGGAGCAAAACTTTTACTTATTTATTTATTTTAAGATTTTACTTATTTATTTGACAGAGAGACACAGGAGAGGGGGAACACTAGCAGGGGAAGTAGGAGAGGGAGAAGCAGCATTCCCGCTGAGCAGGGAGTCCGATGCGGGGCTCGATTCCAGGAGGCTGGGATCATGACCTGAGCCAAAGGCAGAAGCTTAACTTAATGACTGAGCCCCCCTCTCCCCCGTAACCCCCCAGGAGCAAAACTTTAAACCAGAAGGTAAAAAAGTCTGGGGCAGGGGCCAGGCAACCTTTTCTTCAGGCCCACACCCACCTCACTTTCCAGCCCAGATCTGAGGCAGCTATAATGTTAACTCTGTAAATGCTGGATTCGCTGAGGATCGGAGTCTATTTGCAAGGAGAAAACAAAAAATGTTTTAGAGTGGCTTTGTGTTTTGTGGCTCTGACATCTGGATGTGTGAGGGAAAGTGTTATAGGCTTGTAATTTCATAAATGCTAGAGGGATCATCCCAATCAGGGAAACTGGGGAAAAAAGTATTTAGTAAGACAAATTTCTTGCTTTTTTTGTCATTGATGAGCAAATTAGAATTTAAACTCTTTAGGCATTAAAACAGCAGAAGTCTCCATACTGATGATTTCTACCATGATTTTTGCCTGTTGGAGCCTCTGGGGAAAACAACTGATATGAAGAGGCAATCGCCAGCTGAACACACACTTCGGAGTTTTAAAAAGCCGTTTTTAGTAGCTAATGACCTCCTGTGAATCATATCCGATCTTGTAAACTCTGACCCTCACCGGCTGGTGATTTTCTTGCCAGCCGTGCATGTTTTTGAGTGGGTGAACTTGAACTCTAGATGATGAGACAGAAAGCCCTGCTTGTCACCCAGGCTGGGAAGCCAGCCTTCTGGCCCTCCAGTGTCTGCCTTTTTTTTTTTTTTTTAAGATTTTATTTATTTATTTCACAGAGGGAGAGAGATCACAAGGAGGCAGAGAGGCAGGCAGAGAGAGAGAGGGGGAAGCAGGCTCCCCGATGAGCAGAGAGCCCGATGAGCAGGGAGCCCGATGCGGGCCTAGGGCCTCGATGCCAGGACCCTGAGATCATGACCTGAGCCAAAAGCAGAGGCTTTAACCCACTGAGCCACCCAGGCACCCCAGTGTCTGCCTTTTTTGCTTGTCAAAGAAATGCCTTGGACCTGCTGAGAGTCCTGAATTCACCAATCCTAATTGCCTGGGCCAGACTGGGAGCTGAAATCTGATTCTATCTGCTCTGGGCCATTTCAGCCTCTGCGGGGGCTGGTGTGGGCGGAAGACACTCCTTGGGGGTCCTAAAGTATGAGGACATCATGGATCTGGGTGGGCTGTCTGGGTCACACACAGATGTCCCCAAGAAAGGATTTAGGCTCTGATGGGACATCTGAAATGGAGCTTCTGATAGGATCTGTAAGTCTGGTACAGAGACCGGCTGAATTCTAACTTGAGATTACTGCTGGAAGCTGCAAGTCTGGGGAGGGCCCATCACAGGCCCTGTGAGCCGTTTGCCTTCTTCTGACAGCTGGGACCCTGGCCCACGTCTGGAACCTGTCTCACCACAGTGGCTGGTGAGGCTTAGCTTGGAACCAGGCATTTCTCCCCCCTCCCCCCTCCCCCGCCTGGCTCCAGGAGCTCACACCTTGTGAGGCATTTTGATTATTAAATACTGCTCTCTGGATCGAAGATTAGGAGAAAAGGGGCAAGAGGTTATATAAACCCACTTAGAACCTGGGATTTCATCCCGACCAGTTCTGGACCAGGATGATCTTTCCAGAGCAGGTGCATGAATACATTTTTCTATGAGAATGTTTTTGTCTCTCCTGCATACAACCCTTCCAGGAGAGATTTTGGATGCTAGGAGGGGATGATTTTAAAATGTAAAGTTATGATTGCTAAATGGGACACACTGAGTTTGAAACGGCAGAAACAAAACAACAACAAAACCAAAGCACCAGCGTCCAGAGTGGTGCAGGGAACAGTCATGCCCTGGTTTTCAGAACTGTCTCTGGAAGCTTCCCCCTCTTCCTGAAGGAAAGCTCCCTGAGCTGCCTCTGCAAGCTGCTGGTAAGCTTTCAACTCACACTGCCTGCTGAGTGACAGGGACAGCAGCGGGTGGCAGCCCCACTCCCCCGCTCCTAACGCTGAACACTTCCAGATGCCTCTACGCTCCAACTCCAGTCACAGACAGCAAACGCTGAGTAACTGACAGCCTCAGGCAGTCCTTCTGAATCCGGGGACAGAACTGAATTAATGGGATGGGGCCGAGGGCCTGTGGCCAGTGTTCCCAGGATAGGGTCCCTACACCCACCCTCTCCACCCCCCCCCGCCCTGGGGTCCCTGTTAACCAGGCCTGTGTCCCATAACGGTCAACTCTTTGTTTCCAGGGCGATGATGTGTGACCTCTGGGCTGCACGTCCTGTGTGCCCGCCACCCATCACCGCCTCGGCCCTGGCAAGCCTTCAGGAGAGCCTCAGTGGACCGGCCGGGGCCATGTCCAAAAAGCTTCACACTAAAGCAGAAGGAGGAGGCCACCTGGTTTTTAAAGAGACCCTGTGACGCCCAGGCTTTGCCTTAAGGGGCAAAGTCTAGAACCCCCAGCCCTCGAACCCCAAAGTCCAGAACCCATGACTGAACTCATTACTGCCGGGAGCTCTCTCCCTGCTGCCTGGGTGATCATAATTGTGCTGTAAAGATGCTTGGTGGTGTGTGGAACAGAGTGAACAGAGCCAGCCCGAGGCTGCCATTTTTAGAAAGGCTTCGCAAGTTTGGGCCTTGGCTGGCGCAGGGGATACGGATTTGGGGACGGTTCTCTCTATTCCAGAAATAAGGAGTGGCTCTCTGTGCTGCCTGTTTGTACCAATACTGTGGCTTATGCTGAATCTCTTTCCTTCTGGGAGACTAGAACTTGGGTACCCACCTGGCAGAGGGCACCTACGTGATCGACCCCCGATAAAAGACCTTGCACCCCGAGGATCGGGTGAGCTTCCGCGGTAGACAACGTTTCACACACGTGGTGGGAGGGCAGAATTAAGCGCATCCCACGTGACTCCCCTGGGCGAGAGCCCCATCACTGTCCTGAAAGCCCCTGCCATCTCTCCTCCTGACCTTGCCCCCCACACCTTCCTCCCCACTGCTGTACACGGGTCCTGCTAACAAGTCACGGGCCCCCGGGGGGCCTTGCACACACCCACACAGTACGGAGAAAGAATGGGAGGGATGCCTGGGTGGCTCAGTCGGTTAAGCATCTGCCTTCAGTTCAGGTCATGATCCCAAGGTCGTGGGATTGAGTCCTGCATGGGGCTCCCTGCTCAGTGGAGAGCCTGTTTCTCCCTCTGCCTGCCTCTCCCCCTGCTTGGGCTCACTCACTCTTTCTCTAACAAATAAATAAATAAAATCTTAAAAAAAAAAGAAAGAAAAAGAACAGGAGGAGGAAAGAGATTTATAGGAGGGAAAAAGGAAGTCCAGTACTGGAAGCTGGGGAAAGGGACAAAGAAAGGAAGTGAGGGCAGAGGTCAATAAAGCCGCGGCACTGATTTGCTGGCTGCTGGGTTACCACACCCAACGGAAATGCCAGGGTCACAGAAGTGTTCGGAGATAGTCCTCGGCTGACCCCCAACTGCCCTAGGGGAGCAGAGTGACCAGCACCCTCAACTCTACCCAGACGCGTGGGCAGAAAGGATCATCCTTTACTGGACGGACGGGATCCGAGAGCTCCCGTGCACTGTGCTGAACCACTCCGAGAGGCACAGAGGACCAGGGTTATTACTGCTCCTAACTCGCCGTGTTGAAAGGCTTCCTGTTCCTAGCACCAAAACCGTCCCCTCTGTGTGTGCTTCTTTGATAAAACTTTCCATGATTGGCCATGGAAGTTGGTATCCTGCTCACGCTTGTCTTTTCTCCAGGACTTTGAAGTCCTTTAAAAGGGCGGGATCTGAATGTTTCTCTCTCCTCTTGCCATTTTTTTTTTTTTGAGCGCGGGAGGGGATAATCTCATCTCAGAATAAATGTATTGTGGGAAAATGATGAAAATAAAACAATAAAAATCACGTGCCATCCCTATTTTAGTCATCTCTGTGTCCCACCCAGATCCAAGAATAACCTGGCATGAAAAGGTGTTTGATCAAGAAGTCATTGATCTGTTGTCGGCTAAAAGTGCTAGTCATGGTGACACCTGCCTCCCAGGGTTGTCTGGAGGATTACATGAGCTAATGGATGGAAGTGAGCTTTATAAATGGCAAAGCATTTTGGAGAGCTAAACTATTATTAGAGCTAATAATAATTATGTATAATCAACTTTATATTCATTTTTTTAAAATCTTGGAGAAGAGGACTGCAGGTTCCAAGCAAGCTGATGATCTGCTTCCAGGAGCCTGACTCTCCCATTCATAGGTAGGGACTTGAGGAGCAGAGGGTTCTAAAGACTTATCCAAGGTCATGCATTTGTCCTTATGGTTTCTCCTCAGAAATGAGATTTGACTTTATAGTTTGTTCTCATTTGATTTCCGAGTGATGTCATAAGAGTTTCAACATTATGAGCTTTTTCTCTGCCCTTTTCCTTTTTTTCTTTTGCTTATCAAAATTGCCACAAAGCTTTAGTAGCCCAGAAACCACATGCTATCCCTTTTTGGGGACCTGGACAGAATGTGAGTATTGGAACAGATAGACCTGGGCTTGAAACTAGGCTCTGCTTCTTATTAGCCTGGCAACTTCAAACAAATGACTTAATTTCCACAAGATTTAGTCATCTGCAAAGTGGGACACTAACAGCTACTTTCTAAAGTTAGGAGGACTCAAGATAAGGTATGTGGAGGTACCTAGCCCAGGTACCTCATAGACACTGCAAATAATAATAATAGTTGAATACCCATGTGCCATTGTCACTGTTATTATTAATAAGTTGAAACAGGACAAAGAAGAATGACAAATTTTGGCTTGGAGAACCCTAGTGAAACTGGTCTAGCAGGTGCCTTGTGAAACCAACCTCAAAAGGTCTTTCCCCCCCAAGAGACCGCAAAAATAAGACCTTCGAGTCAGCAATTCCCACCTCTGAGATGAGGCACTGAGTAGAATCAACAGTCTCACATGGGTGCAAGATTCCTTTTCAGCCTCGGCTCCCCTGTCTCCCTGTGAGTCACCCCACAGAGGAGACAAGGGCAGGAAAGGTGGAATTTATCACCGCTTCTCATGAGTGAGTGTCTGTGGCAATGACAAAGGGATGATCTGGGTGGGGAAGGGCAAATAAAAACTTTAATGAAGAGACCCAGGACTGGGTAGGAACAAGCCATGAGCAGAGATGGAACAGGTCAGCCTCAAATCACACGTTATGATTATACCTTCTTAACTCAGTGATCTGTTTGTAAAAATACCAGTAGTAGGGGTCAAGCTATGTAGATGGAAAATGGTGGGGGTGGGGGGTGTTGGCGGAGCTGTCACCATAATCGAAAAAGGCACTGGGTCAGTGAGCAGGGAGGGACCTCCAGGGTGACCTAGTCTGGTGATTTTCCCTGTGTCTACAGGAGTCTTCAGAGATGCTCCAGGACCCCGACAAATCATGAAGCTTTTCTTGCCAAGAGGATGGCTTGCTGCTTGAGAAACCTCTTTGGGCTTTTAATCTGTTTTTGTTCCGGTCCTAACGACCTTAAAATTAGTGATGTATGCCAGTGCCTGCCTTTTATAGACAAAATCTAAAGCCCAGGGAGGACAATTAACTTGCTCAGAGAAGCACAAGGGCAGACCCGGGTCTTCAGCCTGTCTGTCTGGCTTCCCTACCCCCTGCAGGAACTGTAGACAGACACGCGGGTGACCCATTCCAGTTGACATATGATGCCAGCCGTGGGACTCTCTACTTTCCCCAAAGCTAAAGGAGGTCTTCATGAGGGCCCTCCTCTTGTCATCAGGACTTGAGGTTCAGAGGGCTTCAAGATTTGGGGATGGGAGTTTCCAGCTTCCTGAAACATGGCCTCCCCAGATTGCTCTTAACTGACCTCCTGTCTCTTATACGTTGTCCCCTCACCGTCCTGTCCCTTGGGCTTGGCCTGTGCCCACACACTGCGCATTGTGTGACAGGTGCTGGACTTCTCTGCTACCTGTTTGTGGGCTCTCACTGGGCCCGGGTGGGCTCCTTAGAGTGCCCTAGGGCAGCTCATGAATTCCATCCTTGAATCCTTGAGTTCTTAAAACTGGAAAAAGCCTTGGAGATCATCTAAATCAATCCCCTAAACTTGTAGACGAGGAAACTGAGTGGCAGAAGGCCTTGCAACTCCTACAGAGTCACACAGTAAAGCAAGACTCAAATTCAGGCCACCTAATCCAACACCCAAGTCCAATACCTTTCCAATAACCACCACACTATTCCCCCTTTTAATTTAACTCAGTTTATTTTTTTAAGATTTTATATATTAATTAATTAATTAATTAATTAATTTATGAATGATAGAGAGAGAGAGCATGAGTGTGTGTGAGTGGGGGGGGGGAATGAGAGGGGAAGGGAGAGAGAATCCTAAGCAGACTCCATGCAGAGCACAGAGCCCAGTGTGGGTTGTGAGTCCATGACCCTGAGATCATGACCTGAGCCCAAATCAAGAGTCAGACACCTATCTGACTGAGCCACCCAGGTGCCCCTCCTTCAACTCAGCTTAAATCAACACACACTGATGGACTGTCTGACATGCATTTCAGGAAAGGGGTAGAAGGAGGAAAGACGCATGAGAAAGGGGCAGAAATCATCCAAAAGCAGCTGCAAGGGAGACCAGGATGTGAAGGGTACAAAGTTCAACTTGAAGAAGCTTATCATCCAAAAGAAAAGGTAAGCTTAAATAGCGAGCAAAATATGAGGGCCTAAAAAGGTTCACACACACTAGATAAAAGCACAGGAAGTTTAAGATGCTTACAAAAGGCTTCAGGGAGGAGGTGATATTTAAAACAGGTTAAATCGTTTGATAGTCCATTCGGACTTCCTTCTAGCTTCCTTCCTTGGAAGCTAGAGAGCTAAAAAGCTTCTTGACTCCCTTCCAGTTTGGGGTGGCTAGGTGATTCCTTTCCAGCCAAGGAGATAGAAACAGGTTGCTTCGAGGGGAGCTTCTACTCTTCTTTCTTCCTGCTCGGAACTTGGGCAGGAACTTGCCAGACTATAGGCACTCTCATGAGAGCAGGTGGAGAAGAGCCTATAGAAAGAGCTGGTTCCTGGAAGGAGCCCAGGATGAAGCATCCATACCAGCCATAAAGGGCCTGCCTCTTAACTTCTGGTTGCATGACATTAATTCCATTTAATTCGGCCCGCAGAGCAGAACTTCTCCTAGATGGGAAGGGAGCAGCTGAACCCAAACCTGGGAGGTTCAGAGGCCTTGGAAAAGTCATCGGATTTCATCAAGCGGAGGCAGAGGGCAAGATGGGTATAGGCCAACACTCCAGGATGGGGAAAGCCTGGGATATGTCCTGGGCAAGGTGGGATCGAGGACAGAGGGAGGTCGGAAGAGCAGCAGAGAAAGGCAGCTGGCGGGGGAGGAGGGCTGTGTGCGAGAGAGAACCCCCATGGGGCTGCTGGTGTGCGTGGGGACCTCATTCAGAAAACCGAGAGGAGGTGTCGAGGGAAGGGAGGTCTTGGGGAGTTGACGTTGGTTCTTGGCACTAACCACCAGGTGCCTCGGTGAGCGTGCCTTGGGCCCTGGTTGAGCAGGCTGGGTGGCTGGGGAGGAGCCCTGGGCGAGAGTGGGTGGCCTATTCATTGTAATGTGCAGTGCGTGTGTTACATTCCTGTCTGCTTAGTGTTTCCGTGGCACATCGGGAACCACAGTACCGCAAACTCACTTCCATTCTGCAGGCACTACCCTGGCCTGGCCGCTTTCCTCCCACAGCCAAATGTCAGGCTGGCAAACCACAGGTAGGGCCCTCTGGCTGCTCTGTGCGCCCTGCCACAAACATCACCGAGAATGCTCGAAGCTGGCAGCAGGAAGAAGGCAAATATACAGTTAACCCTCGAATGATGCAGGGGTGAGGGGCACTCCCCGTGTGCAGCCAAAAATCTGCATGTAACTTTTGACTCCTCAAAAATGTAACTTCTAATAGCCTGCTTTTGACCAGAAGCCTTACCGATAACATAAAAAGTCGATTGGCACTTATTTTGTATGCTGTTTATGTATTATATACTGTATTCTTCCCATAAAGTAGGCTAGAGAAAATACAACATCCAGGGCACCTGGGGGTGGCTCAGTTGGTTAAGTGACTGCCTTCGGCTCAGTTCATGATCCCGGGGTCCTGGGATCGAGCCCACATCAGGCTCCCAGCTCCATGGGGAGTCTGCTTCTCTCTCTGAACTTCTCCCCTCTCATGCTCTCTCTCACTCTCTCTCTCAAATAAATAAATATCTTTAAAAAAATACAACATCCAGAAAGTCATAAGGAAGAGAAAATACATTTTCAGTACTGTACTGTTTTACTGGAAAAAAATTCGCCTATCAGCAGCCTCGGGCAATTCAAGCCTGTGCTATTTAAGGGTCAAATGCCTACGTCCAAATAAATAGGATCTGGGATCATGTATAGGCAAATGGAAGTGGGAAAGATATCCAATCTGATGGCCCTGAACAAGTTTAAGAGCCTCCCGGCAAGTACATGAAATAAATTCCTCCCAGGACACTCTCCTCTGTGAGTATGTTTCCCTGATTCAGACACTGGAGCTTCAGAGGCGGTGAGACGCAGTGGAAAAATACTGCTTCCAGGCTGCTTCCAACTAGCTATTTGAACTCAAAAGAATTTTTCGTATTACCTCTCCCCAGACTTCAGTCGCCCCCTCCATCTCCCTGTACCCTGAGAGATGCTGGACCACACACTGGTTTCCTCCTCCGAGCTCCCAGTGCGGCCAGCAGAGGGCGCGCTCCCCCCCATCTTCATACCAGGCTTCTGGGCTAAGCCCCTAGATAGTTCCCTGGCGGCAAGAGTCCTGTTTCCTTCAAGGTCAGTGCACGTAGCAATCGGTCCCGAATGGATAAATGAGCTACCACAGTTACTCTTTGATAAAGGTTCTAGGAGGGAGGTACTGATGTTCTACAGGCCTAGGACCTGGGACGGCAGGTAAACGGCCCCATGATCGCAGCTGCCAACCCCCGGGCGAGTCCGCGTGTGGAAAGAAGGAAGCTAAATTCCTGCAGTTTTTCACCAACCGCATGCCACAGAGCTAGTTCCACTAGCTGTCAATAAGGTTCCGAGAAAAAAGTCCTCTGGTCAGAAAGAGTTAAGAAATTTGCTAATTTTATCCCACATTCTCTCCCTCCACCCTTAATTAGCCTAGTAAAAGATCTGAGAAGAACGACGGTCATGGTATCCGGTTAATTCGGTGCAAGCTAGAGTTTCTCAAACATTTCTTGGCGGAACTTGTTTTTGGAGAATAACTATGAGCATAAACATGGTTGGAGAGACACCGGTTTAATGTAAATGGTTTCTATGATGAAGTTTTAACGTATAAACCTGACTGAGGATGTGAAAAGCCCCCCAGGACAAAAACTCATCCGTTGCTGCATAAAGAAATTGACAGGACAAGGAAATGAACGCAGATACAAGAATTCAGACTATTATTATTATTATTATTATGCTCTCGTTCAGGGAATATCTATACAACATCAACAAATTATCTACAGAGCGTCAAAGAAGGGTTGTAAAGATAAATAAGGCAGGGTCCTGTCTCTCCACGAGAGCATTGCCTAAAGGGAAGAGTAAGTCGAGTAATGTGCAAGTATGTGCGAAGAAGGAACCTAGAGGAATCATGGAAACTGGACCTTGAATAATAAAAATAATAATAACATTAATAGCCACACATTTAAATAATGCTTACCATGTACCCAGTGCTGTTCTAAGTAAGCACTTTACATGTAGGAACCCACTTAAATTCACAACAATTTTACCAGGTACTTTTTGTACTTGCCTTTTACAGCTCAGTTCGGTGAAGCTCAGAGAGGTTAAGTAACTTGCCCAAGATCACATAGCTAGAAATGTGGCCTAGCCAGATGGCCTGGCTCCACAGTGCATGCTTTCTCAGCACTAGGCTGTACTGTTCCTCTAGGGAAGAGCAGTATACCAAATGGAGAAGGCCAGAAACCTTCCCCGCAAAGGGAATAGGGGATGGCAAGTAGTTCTGTGTGTATAAACACAGAGTGCCTGGGGAGGGACAGAAGGCATACCTGTACCAGGAAGTTCCAACTGGGTCCTACAGACTTGGGTCCTTGACCATTCCACGAATGACCTATAAGCAGGAGAGGAGAACATGTGTCTTAGGGGGTCTGGGACTGTAACTTGAAGAAGGCTACACAAATTTCTTTTGGGGGATGTCTTCCACCGCCATCTGCAAAATTCATTAGGATTCTACATCTTACACCATAGTAGAATTGTTGTCTTCATATAAAACATTTTAATCACATACCAGTTCCATTATCATCTTTCTGCATGGACCCCCAAGCTGATCTGTCTCCAACTCTGGTTCCCAGCTACCAGCTCTGGTACAGCTGTAAACAGTGGCAGTCCCCAGACAGGCCCGAGCCAGGGAAGGGCAAGAGGTAAGATCTGTGTCTTCAAGGATAATTCTTTAGAATAGCAAGAGCCTAGAAATAACACAAATATCCATCAAGAGAGAACTGGTTAAATAAATCACATTCATATACTAGAACATTCTGGAACCTTGAAAACATCCGAAAGATCAGCACACAAGGAAACGTTTCTAAAGTAACACATGAAGCAAAAAGAGCAAACCATGGCCCCGTGTGTGCTATATACTCCCCACTCGTGTGGGAGGTATACAGAGCCTCTGTGTTTCAAGGATGTACACACATACATACACACTTGTACGGGCAGAGAACATTCTGGAAGGGCACATGACAAACTGTCAACCCCCAAGGAAGGACACTGGGTATACCAAGTGAGAGAGCTTGCTGTCTAAAAACCGCATACCCTTTTGTACTTTCTGAATTTTTACCAGGAGTCTCTGTTCCCTTTCCAAATAAAAGAGAGTTGAGTGAGTCAGACTGCTTCAAACAAAGAGTGGGGAAAAATGGTTTTGAAGAAAAAGAAAAACCAAGGAGAACTCTGGCAGCAGCACATTATAGATGGTGGCTGGGAAAAAGAGAGAAAGTGGTTATAGGGAAAGATCTAGCAAAAAAACCGACTGCCCTAGAGCAAGACCACAGAAGCTGGACAAAGGAGAGGCAGTGGGGATGAGAAGCAATCCGAATGGGAGAACGTGGCACCTCATTGTGGATGGTAGAGCAGAGGTGGAGGTTACGGGTAACTTCGGTGGAGGGAGAGAGGGTGAGCGGTTCACTAACAGAATGTGGGGGGTGTAGGGCGCCTGGGTGGCTCAGTGAGTTAAGCCTCTACCTTCAGCTCAGGTCATGATCTCAGGGTCCTGGGATCGAGCCCTGCGTCGGGCTCTCTGCTCAGCAGCGAGCCTGCTTCCTCCTCTCTCTCTGCCTGCCTCTCTGCCTACTTGTGCTCTCTCTCTGTCAAATAAATAAATAAAATCATAAAAAAAAAAAGGAATGTGGGGGGTGACGTGCTTAGTCTGAGACACACGGGGTTTGAGGCATCTGACGACACCAGAGTAGAGATGCCTGTTAGAAATGCAAGTCTGGCAAGGACAATGACAAACTGTCGCTGTACTGGCAGCCACACGAGGTTCTCACAGAATAAAGAATGAAACGAGATTTCCTTTCTACGAAGAGCAGTGTTGACACAGCAGGTCCGAGATGGCTTGTCTTCAGAAAGGCCCTGGTTTTCAAGGTTGGCCCTTGGCTGGCTTCTGGGAACTTGACTGGCAAACAGTTCCCAGCGCCGGGCGCTGGCAGGGATGTTCCCCGAGATGACCAAGGGGGCTCGCTGTGCCAGCAACATGGTCTGTGCTCCACACCTGTCTTCCCTCTACAAGGCTGGAATTTTGGTATGGAGTGGGCAGAGGGGGTCTATGCGATCAGCCTCCAGAATAAACCTTAGGCACTAAGTCTCTGGTGAGTTTCCCCAGCGGCCAGTACTTGACCCGGGTTGTCATAGTTGGCTGCTGGGGGGATTGAGCTGGTCCCATGGAAGGCTGGTGGGAGTGGACTCTGGACTTTGCCCCAGGTACCTTTTCCCTTCATTAATTCTGCTTTGTATCCTTTCCCTGCAATAAACCATAGCCATGAGGGGCACCCAGGTGGCTCAGTTGGTTAGGCGTCTGTCTTCAGCCCAGGTCATGATCTCAGGGTCCTGGGATCGAGTCCTGCATCAGGCTCCCTGCTCAGTGGGGAGCCTGCTTCTCCCTTGCCCTCTCCCTGCCACTCCCCCTGCTTGTGCTCTCTCATGGGCTCTCTCTCTGACAAATAAATAAAATCTTTAAAAATTAATCAATCAATCTTAGCCATGAATACAACTATATGTTGAGTCTTGTGAGTCCTTCTGGCAAATTACCAAACCTGGGGATGGTCATGGGGACCCCTGAGACATCTTCCCTCCAGTGGAGGAGGTGGAGTGGAAGTACCCTCTAAATGTTCACGGCCTCTCTGTCCTCCTTGCCAACTTCCCATCTCTGTCTGTCACAGTTGCAAATGAAGCTATAACATTTAATAAATGTTCAAAGAAAGCCTAGAGCTTCTCAGAAAAAAAAGACTAAAAAGGGGTAGCACAGGTAAGGTGTGCGCCAACAGCTACACCTGTCTCGGGACGATGTCTGACCAGCTCTGTAGTGTACCTAAGCCAAGCTTCCCGTCTCTGGGAGCTTTAACAACATGCTGGTAGATGACCTTGTGATCGCTAAATGCCTGTTCCTTCTGACCGCCTCTGACTTGGTGACTGTTCCGCATTGAAATGGTTTGGGATTTTCCTGAGACAAATCCCAAGAGAAGAAACAAAGGCGGATGGTCACAAAGCCTGTAAAAAGCAGCACAGTGTGAATCTTCCAACCCTGGCCAGAACCCAAAGCAGCCCCAATTAACATGTGATGAGCGGAGTGATGCACCAGGGACTTTTGATCTTTATTGTCCCCAAGCTGTCCAGTCCAGGAATCTACTCCTTCTCCCAGGCAATCCCTGGCTCCAGGGGTCTCAGTCATAAAGGTGTGTCCATGGGAGGAGCTGTTAGCACAAGCCACCTTTGCTCCAAACGGGCTCTGCTCGGGAAGCTGCCAAGGTCCCAGAGTACTAAGCTGTGCTGCTCTGAGAAATGGGCGTGGGGGGTGGGGAGGTTTGATGGCTTTTTTGTGCTACAAGTCATAGTTTTTGTTGCTGCCACACCTTACAGGGTAGGATCATGAGCTAGAATGAAAACACGAAGCTCAGCAAAGCCCTTCATTGTCAATTCCCCATCACCTGAGAGATTGACTTCCGTCTTAGAGCTTTAACGTTGGCCAAGAAAGACTTTTTTCTTTTCAGGCTTTCCAGAATACTCCTCACTCCTCCCAGGAAAACATAACAGCACTGGTCTTTCTCAACTGTGGATGGGAGAGTTGATCCGGTTACAGAAGGCAAGGCAAGAGGGCTGCTCACACACACTTTCATATCTGGGTGAGCAGTAGGTAACTGAACTTCCTATACGAGCATGAAGACCATCCAAATCTTTGTAAGATTTACTTTGTTTATTTTTGTTTTTTTAAAAGAGAATCCTCAGTCTTAATTCTTTGATATAGGTACCTGAGTCTAGCCTTGCTTAATGTGGGTCTTTTTCTGGGCAGTTTACTAAGAAATCTTTATTTTCTTCTTAGTTCCGCCCAAATTCCATTTATACCCAAACTTGAATAGTCCTTCATCCATTACCTCTTGAAGACACTCAGAGTTCTGAGTAGTTAAGATCCAGAAAGGCTTAGTTTCAAACGCCACGTATGGACTTTGTACAGGTTACACAATCTCTCTTGGCCTCATTTTCCTCCCCTGTAAAATGGGGAAGGGGTCCTACGAGGAGTAAATGTGATAATCCCTGTGACACTTAGCCTTATGCCTGTCATCCAGCAAGCAAGGAATTGTCCCAGTGAATGCATTTTCTGGTTCTCCTTCAACGCAGACTATAGAGGGCCCAAAGCTGACAAAATAATGACTTCTTCTCCTGTTTGTCTCTCTTATCAACTTGTATTTGTTTTCTCTTTTCTTTTCCCCTGTAGGTCATTCTTTTAGACACGCAAGTCTTACAGGTCCTATCCCCTGGGCTCAGGAATCTTCATCCTAATTCACTTTTGGTGTTTCCTCCTTACCCATCCACTGGGAACACTTCCATCTTAGTCAGTACGTGAGAACTTTCGAGATCACAGGCAACATTTTTATATCAGAGAAGACACATTAAATTTTTCATCGTATGAGGGGCTTCTGGGTGGCTCAGTCAGTTGAGCGTCCAACTCTTGGTTTCAGCTCAGGTCACGATCTCAGGGTTGTGAGATTGAGCCCTGTGTTGGGCTCCACACTCAGTGTGGAGTCTGCTTGAGGTTCTCTCTCCCTCTCCCTTTGCCCCTCCCCCTGCTCTCTCTCTCTTTCAAATAAATAAATAAAATCTTAAAAAATTTTTTTTCTTCATATGAGGCACTAGGAGTTAATAATTAATGAGGGCTTCTAGAAAAAAGTTCGTTTCTTGATTTAGTTCCGAGTGTTGTAATATCTATAACAAGGATATATGGTTGATTGAGATATCTAAATAACGACTTTTCTTTTCTGGTCATGAGCCACATGCATTCTAGATGCTTCTTTCCTCTTGAGATTGTAGTCAAGTCCCACCCTTTGTGCCAGAATAACAATGGTCACAGGGCACATTGTCCAATTGTGTGGGTTTCTGGAATCTGCAGGGAAAAAAATAAGCATGAAACCCCATCATAAATCTAGCTAGGGTAGCTCCAAGAAAAGACAAGATGACATTTAAATATCACATTCAGGAAGCAGTATAGTTTTAGCTCTCAGGGAAATGCAAATCAAAACCATGATGAGATATGGCTTCCCACTTACCATGATGGGATGGCTACAGTAAAAAGAGAGATAATAACAAGTGTTGACAAAGAAGCCTCATACAATGCTGGTGGGAATATAAATGGTACAGTGGCTTTGGAAAATAGTTTGGCAGTTCCTTAAAAGGGTAAACAGAGTTACCATATATATGATCCAGCAATTACACTCCTAGGTATGTATCCAAGAGAAATGAAAACATATATCCAGATAAAAACTTGTACAAGAACATTCATAGTAGTGTGATCCATAAGCCAAAAAATATAAGTAAGCCAGATGTCCATGAACTCATGAATGGGTCAATAAAATGTGGTAAATCCACACAATGAGATGTTATTTGGCAATAAAAAGGAATTAAATACTGATAGATGCTACAACACAGATGAACCTTGAAAGCGTCATGTTAAGTGGAAGGAGTTACTCATTGAAGACCACATATTGTACAATTCCTTGTACACAAAATGCATAGTATAGGCAAATGTATAGAGACAAAGTAGGTTAGTGGTTGCCCAGGGCTGAGGAGGATTACAGGGAAATGGAAATGACTGCTAATAGGTACAGGATTCCTTTTTAGTGCAATGAAGATGTTCTGAAATTGATTGCGGTGATGGTTACTCAACTCTGTGAATATACTAAAAAAACATAGACTGAATTGTACACTTTAACTGGGCAAATTGTATGGTATGTCAATTACATCTCAAGGAAAGTGCCGTATCAATCAGAAGAGAAGGAAGGAAGCTATATGTAAAAGGAAGAAAGGAGGGGTGGAAGGGAGGAAGGAAGGAAAAGAAGCAGTACAGGATCCTATCTTGATTTTAGAGACCAAAAACTACTCCTAGGCAAACCTTATCACCAGAGCAAACCTGGTAAGACACATGGTAAGGAAGGTACTCCAAGAAAATGAAACCTTCAGAAACAGGTAAGAGTTGATCAGCTAGAAAGATACTTCAATATCGCCTTCCCTTGGTTACTTTCAATGATTCTGTAAGCCAATCTGGATTGCTCAGGAATACTATTTATGAGGTAAAAGGTGAACCCTTGAGTATTCAGTGCTATACGGCCACCAAACCAAGTAAAGATGTTATTGCCTGGCTATGTACTCCACGCCCTGCAAACGACTGCTGGCTTATTCTAATCCCTGCCTGGGAGCTGCTTACAGAGTCTGATTTAGCACTGTGCCAGTAACATGGCAACTAAAGTCAGCTTAGCCATCTGTCTCAAAAGTTCTTGGTTCACCTCTTACCATGAGGCACCAACTGAAAAAATATAAGAGATAAAACCCTATGGACAATGGCAGCAAAGGAATACAAAATGTGTGAGACCTAGACAGAGGAACTACAAAATGTTACTAAAGAACATAAAAGACTTGAATAAAAGGAACAATATTCCATGTTCTAGAAGGGGAAGACTCACCTCTAAGTTCTTCCATAGGTTCAATATAATCCCAGTGAAATTTCCAGTGGAAGCACACGTGCATGAGAATGTGTACATGGGTGTGCACTAGCAGGCATGTGTGCACATGTGTATAGACTAATACTTCACAGGGGTTGAGGCACAATTTAGACAACCTGACTCTCAGGTTTTCTTGGATGAGACTATGGCCAAGAATTTCTTGAGAAACATGATCAATGGTGGTGGAATGAAGGAACAGCTATAGAACTGGACGGAGAGTCCAGAAACAGATCCTTGTATAAGAAATGGTGTCGGGATAACTGGCTAGTGAGAGGCCATGGCATGGCCTGCTGCTGGGGAGGAGCTGCGCTGGAAAGTTTCTCCACCACAGGGAAAGCCTTTGTGTTATATAGAAAAGTCCTAGGTCTAAGACACAGATGATCTGATGACAAAAACCCAGACATAAGATATCTAGACATTGAGTCTAGATTGGCAGCTGGAGTGGTTAATTGTTGTGTAGGGCAGGGCTGGGAGCCATTGTATTACTGACATGATTTCCCATAGGACTGGGAATAAACCTTGAGCACAGAAGATAGAGAAGATTCCACTCATCCTAATCTCTGCAACCCTCAGTGAGCCTCAGAGGGATGAGGGAGCGCAAAGGAGACAGTGAAAACTGTCCATCAAGGTATCCTTTACCTGAGTTAAGTAAATGCTGATCCTCTCTGATCCCCTCTCTGAATGTCTGATTTCTGCTGACCCTGAAACTCACAGGGGCGTTGGTCTCCCATGAGTCTCCATTTGGAAAAGTGCAAAATAGATCTCTCTTACTCTACACACAAAAATAAAAAGAAATTAACGTTCTGATGCAACAATTCAACTTCTAGGAATCTCACCTATTAAAATACTCATAAAAAAGTGTATCAAGATATATGTAAAAGGATATTCATTATAGCAATACTTCTGCTGGCCAAAAGAGTAGGAGAGTAGTCATGATAACAGCTAATGTATGTTGAAGACTTACTGGGAGTGTGGCTTTGCTTGAAGTCTTTACACAGAGTCCCTCATTTGAGCTTCACAACAACTCCATGAGACAGGAAGTATTTTATTTTATTTATTTATTTATTTATTTTTAAAGATTTTATTTATTTATTTGACAGAGAGAGATTACAAGTAGGCAGAGAGGCAGGCAGAGAGACAGGGAGAGGAGGAAGCAGGCTCCCTGCTGAGCAGAGAGCCCGATGCGGGCCTCGATCCCAGGACGCTGAGATCATGACCTGAGCCGAAAGTAGAGGCTTTAACCCACTGAGCCACCCAGGTGCCCGACAGGAAGTATTTTTAAAAATATATTTTTTTATTTGACAGAGAGAGAGACACAGAAAGCACAAGCAGGGGGAGCAGCAGACAGTGGGAGAGGGAGAAGCAGGCTCCCTGCTGAGCAAGGAGCTGGATGCGGGCCTCAATCCTAGGACCCTGGGATTGTGACCTGAGCTGAAAGCAAATGCTTAACCGACTGAGCCACCCAGCCAACCTGAGACAGGTGGTATTATTAGTTCCATTTTATAGACAGGGAAATGGTGGCACAGAGAAGTTATGGCACTCTCCAAGGCCACACAGCTGGGTTTGAGTCCAAATATCTGTCTCCAACGCTTCCCCTTGTAACCAGTACTCTTTACTGCTTCAGCCTAAATGTCCTTTCTTCCTTCCTGCTTTCCTTTTTTCCTTCCTTCCTTCCTTCCTTCCTTTAAAAACATTTATTGAGCACCATCATGTCCTAGGCACAGTGAACAAAAGTGGGCATGGTCCCTACCCTCACTGAGCTTACCGTCTAGTGGGGAGGGGGGCAACACTTACAAAAACAATGTGTAACTATTAGGATGAGTGCAAAAAAGGAAGGATACAGAGCTTTGCAATGAGACCATGTCATTGGTCATGTGATGGAACCCAGGGTGCAGGGAAGGCTTCCTAGAAGAAGTAGCTTTGGAGCTGAGATCTGATGTGGGGGTAGGTTGGGGCAGGTAGGTGCACGTGTGTGGAGAGCAACTTGTGTAATGATCCTGTGGCCAGAAGGAGTCACACACAAGTCAAATCACTTGTTCCAGTAAGTTGGGGGCCCCATTTTAGAGCCTCGGCCTCAGAGAAACCCATGCACGTCACCCCTTCTGCAAACTCCCAACCAGAGGATCCTGGGGCTTGGTAGGGTGGAGGGTGGTGGCAGTTTGGGCCCTGTCTGGAGTGTATGCCTCCAGGGGCTGGGAGGGATGGAGGTGCCCATACATTTTAGTTGCTGGGCTAGGACTTTGCATTCTTTGCATGCAAAGAGCACTTTGGGTAATGCACGTCTGCGGGATGGCATGAGTCTCATCTGGTCTAGAGGGAGGCCACTTTTTGTGACCAGGCCTTCAGACAGTTTCTCCTCCAGAAAAGAGATGCAAACACAGACGGGGACAACAAATTGCCAACGACAGAACTCAGCATCAGTGGCTCCATGCCATGGACCAACTGGGAGGCACTGGCTGCTTCCTGGAGTCAGACACAATCACGCATCTGCTCTCCACTGGAAAGCAAGCCACCCCAGACATGCTCATTCACTCCACAAACACTTGGTAGGATTAAGCCACAGCTTGCCTGCTACAGGCAATACTAGGAAATACTGTATTTATAGATCTCACAGGGCCTCAAATCTGTTTTGGAGTAAGAAGCAGTAAAAAATAAGTAAATATGACATAACAGTTAGAAAAAGCAAGGCAGACACACGTAAAAAGATCGAGTTCTACCCCAAAATATATGTGAATATAACCATAGAAAACAAACCAACCAAAATACCATAAATAGTAAAAGGATTGGGAAGAAATATATATTTTTTTTAAAGAGTGTAAATTATGGCTTGCCTGTCAAATGTGGAATTATGTAAGGGTTTCCTACATTTTCATATTCTCTAAAGTTCTCAAATAAACACAGACTACATTTTTGGTGGCAAGATAGTAAACTTTATTTAAATCCACCCATTAGTTAATTCAATAGCAATTCATTGAATGTCTCTTGCACCAGGCACGGTTCTAGGCACTGGGGATTCAACAGTGTTGCGTTTGACATTTCAACAGTCAGGAAGGACAGTGTGACTGAGGCGGAGGGAAGAGGCGGGAATGAGGAAATTGTAGGTAGCAGGATCACAGGGACCCTTGTAGAGCATGGGAAGATTTTGGTTTCACTCTAAATGGTATTAAATAAAACATTAAGCAGGAGTTAAATGCCTTGGCAGGAGGAAGAATAAAACAGGACATAATCACAAGGGTCTGATATTACAGTAAGGACTTCTGAGCAGAGTTAGAACTCTGGGAAGAGCAGTAAAGGAAGGCTCCCCAGGACTGGATGCAGCCAGCTGGCCTAAAGGTAGGTGGGATTCACACAGACGTAAGGAAGGCCACACTGGGTGGACGACACTTATGTGACACGGTCCTTTCTTTAATAAAATCAAAACTAAAAGCTTACCTTGAAAAGGAAATATTTTAAAGGTAGGAAGCTCTGTGTTGATAATGCACAACTAGACCTTCTGAGATAAAAATACGCCCAAAATGAGGGTAGGAGATTTGTCAGGATGTTGTCCGATATACTCCTATTTGTTTCCGTAAGACCTCCTGACTCTTATGAAATATTCACACTGAGAGAAAAAGGAAATTTTACTCAGAGAGCAGCCCAGAACTTTTGTGAACCTACGTAACAATGAAGATGAGCCTTCAATTCCTCCCCTCCGCCCCCCACTTTCTTGGTACCTGCTAAGTGGACCTGCCTAGCCATCAAATACAGGCATTTGACTGAACATGACCACCATCAGCCACGTGTTCTGTGAAGATGAGTGGGACTTGACTCCCCAAGTCATTATACAAGGGTATAATTTCAGAGTGCTTTGGAGACAGGTAGAGTGCCGGACACAACATCCAGCCAACCATAAGGGTCACTCAACAAGCGATTATTGCACAAGGAGCAAGGGAAGAAGAGAAGGGGGGAGGATGCTGGGGCGCTCTCACAAAAGTCACTGATGAGTTCTTATTTTACATCCTCCCACCAAAAGGAAGGTGACCAAGGCCCAAACCTTCCTGGCAACAGAAGTCAGCCCAGGTTGGGCTCACTTTGGGTTCATTTCTTCCCCAGATCTAACAAGGATCACTCCTACAACACCAGGTGAGCCGGCAGTACTGGCAAGTGGGATAGAATGGGAGATCCACTGGGGAAACAAAATGTTCAGCCAGAGGAAATGCTCTGCTTCTCCACTGCACCCAAGACTTCCATCTCCACCAAGAGAAATCGGGGTAGTGGGTGGAGGGCCAGGAGCGACTGGACATCACAGGCAGCCTGGGCCAGGGAGCTTATTTGTGCCCATGGGCCTGTAACTCCATTCCGCCACCCAGAGATGGACATAGTCAGGTTGACAGCAGCAAGAGGGATTCTGCCACAGCAAGTGCCTGGCCAAAGAAACCTCTTTGTCGGCATGGGCTGGAAACTTCCCTCCCCTGACTAAGAGACTCCCATGGGCCCCAGTCTGGGGAAATCCCTTGCCCCATAGGGAGCACCAGCAGGGGCTCATGGGAGTCCCAGCAGCACCAGATGAACCAAACAGATCCAAAAACATTACAAAGTCTCTGAAAATTAAACTCTCATTGAAACCACGGCCCACCAAAGTAGGCCAGGACTTATGTGCTAAACCTAAGCATAGTGAATGCCTGTTAAAATAAAATAAAAAGAACGGGACCCCCCCCACTATCCTAACATAATAGATAACATATGCAGGAAACAGTAAAAATTAACCCTTTGGGGCACCTGGGTGGCTTAGTCAGTTAAGCATTTGACTCTTGATGTCAACTCAGGTCATGATGTCAGGGTTATTAGATTAAGCCCCACATCAGGCTCTGTGCTGGGCACGGAGCCTGTTTAAATCCTCTCTCTCCCTCTCCCTCCGCCCCCACCTGAATTCCCCTGCATCCCCCGATACATGCTCACATGTACTCTCTCTCTTGGAAAAAAAAAAAATAAAATAAAATAATTTTTTAAATTACCCTTTATACTGAGGGACAAGAAATCACAACTCGGATGAGAAAGGACAATCAATGGACTGATGCCAAGATGTCAGAATTATCAGACAAGGATTTTAAAGCAGTTGTCATAAGAATGCTTCAACAACCAATTACAAATTCTCTTCAAACAAATGAAAAAATAGAAAAGATAGAAAATCTTGGCAAGAAATAGAAATTATAAAAAGATCCAATGCAAATGGTAGAACTGAAAATGTGATAATGAAAATAAAATCTCACTGGAGGGTCTCCATGTTGGAGAGGAGATGAAAGAATAGAATCAGTGAACTTGAGGGCAAAGCAATAGAATTTAACCAGAGTGATCAACAGTGAGAAAACAGACTGGGAGAAAAAAAAAATGAATAGAGCTCAGGGGCTGGTGGGACAATAACAAAAACAAGAACAACAAAAGCCAATATTCATCATTTGGAGTCCCAGAAGGGGAGGGGCTAAAAGAGTCTTCAAAAAAAAATAATGGCTGAAAACTTTCCAAATTCTATAGACACAAACCTGCAGACTCAAGAAGCTGAGTGAATCACAAAGAGAATGAATCTAAAGGAAACCGCACTAAGACACATGATAATTAAACTTCTAAAACCTAAAGGCAAATACAACATTTTGGAAGCAGGAAGGGAAGAATGATACATAACCTATAGGAGAACATCAATTTGAATGACAGATTCTCATGAACCCATGGAGGCCAGCTAGAAGGCGTACCACATTTTTCCACATTTTTCAAGTGCTCACAGAAAAGCTGTCAACTCGGGCGCCTGGGTGGCTCAGTGGGTTAAAGCCTCTGCTTTCGGCTCAGGTCATGATCTCAGCATCCTGGGATCGAGGCCCGCATCGGGCTCTCTGCTCAGCGGGGAGCCTGCTTCCTCCTCTCCCTCTCTCTCTGCCTGCCTCTCTGCCTACTTGTGATCTCTCTATGTCAAATAAATAAATAAAATCTTTAAAAAAAAAAGCTGTCAACTGTGAATTCTATGTCTAGCCAAATTATCCTTCATGAATAAAGGGGGAAATAAAGCCAATCTCAGACAAAGGAAAGCTAAAAGACTTAGACACCAGCAGATGTACCTTAAAAACTGGCTAAAGAAAGTTCTTTAAGTACAAAAGAAATGATAAAACGATACTCCTGGAGTATCAGGGAGGAAGAAGGAACAAGGGAAAAAACAGAAATATGGGTACATACAATAGACTTTTCTCATGAGTTTTACAAAGCACGTTTGATGACTGAAACCCAAAAAAACCACCATCTGATGCTCATGTAAAATATATTTAAAAGCAGGGAAGTTCAAGGGACCCAAATGAAAGTAAGGTTTCCACACTTCACTCAAGTCGTAGTCACATATGTATATGTAATACTGACAGCAATCACTAAGAAAATCAGACAAAGAGATATACTCAAAAACATTATAAATAAATCAAGATGAAACCCTTAAAAATTTCAGGAATCCGTAAGAAGTCAAGAAAGGAGAAACAGGATTGAGAACCTGAGGAAACAAACAGACAATGAATAATAAAATGGCAAGCCTAAGCTCTAACCTATCAATAATTACTTTACATGTAAATAGTCTAAATAGAGAAATCAAAGGACAGGAATTAACAGAGTAGATCTTTTTAAATGATCAAAATATATGCTGCTTATAAGACTCTTACTTCAAATTCAAAACACAGGTGATCTGACCCATAGGTAGGCTATAAAAAGAAACACCACGCAAACATTAAAAATAAAAAAAATCAGGAGTAGCTATATTCATATCTGATAAAGTAGACTTCAAAGCAAAGAAAATTACTAGAGACAAAGAGGGACGTTGCCTACTGAAAAAAGAACCAATCCACAAAGACATAAGAATTCTAAATATGTATGCACCAAACAATAGGGCATCAAAATACAAGAAGCAAAAACTGAGAGAGCCAAAAGGAGAAATAGACAAATCCACTGGTTACAGTTGGATTCAACACCCTCCTCAGCAACTAACAGAACTACTAGACAGAAGATCAGGATATCTAAGAGCCAAACAACACAATGATGATTTTAGGACACACTTTCCATCTTCTGGGAGAATCTCTCCTACCTCAGAAAGATTCATGCTTTGGGAAAACCTTTGAGGAGATCACCAGATCCCTGCCTCCTGAGGGAACAGAGGCACAACATACGCGTCAGCACATTGACAACTGGTCAGAAAAATATAAGCATCGTACATAGATCATTCAGGTTGGAAGGATGCTTAAAGGTCATTACCCCAGCCCTGGTCTCAGTATAGCATTTCTTTCTACAGTATTTCCTCCATCAAGCTATCTACCTTGCCTCAACGAGGGGGCAAGAGAAAGGGACTTGCTCCTTTCAGAAGCTGTCATAGTTGAGCTTCAGCAGTAGGAAAAAGGAGTTGAGATTATGACTTCAGCCTACGTTTCAACAATCTTCATGCCAGAGAACTCACTGCCTCCCATGCTTTCTTTGGCAACACTGTCAGAAAGTTCTTCCTCATAAAATGAGCATTCTCCTTCAATGCTCTCAGTAGTCCCAATTAGTACAAAGTCTCAGGATGATAATATGCATGAATCGCCTTAAAATATTCATAATCTCTTGGTCAGAAAATCAAAAATATGCACTAAGATTTATGGACAGATATTTATAGCAACACTGGGCAGGCAAACCTTGCCTACAACCTAAATATCCAAGACGAGACTGTTTAAATTAAATTATAGTATGCCTAAATGATAGAATACTACACATTTATAATTATTAAAATTCTATTTTAAGAGAATACTTAGTGACACAGAAGATTTGTAATAGATTCTTAAAGTGAAAAAACAGGTTATATTACAAAAATCTTGATTTCAACTTTTCAAAATACACATATATGTGTATAAGTATATATATAAGTATATATATATACTATTATATATATATATATACATTCATAAGTATAAAAAATTAATAGGGGCGCCCAAGTGGCTTAGTCGGTTAGGTGTCTGACTTGATTTTGGCTCAGATCATGATCTCAGGGTCCTGAGATCGGTCCCATTGGGCTCTGTGCTGGGCGTGAAGCCTGCCTAAGATTCTCTCTCTCCCTCTCCACCTGTCCCTCCCACCTGCTCGTGCGCATGTGCACATGTGCTCTCTCTTAATTTTTTTTACTTAAAAAAATTAATCAAATAAAATATGCCACTAACAGGGACTATATGTGGCATTACAGTACCTTTTATTGGCACTTCAGTTTTCCTCATAGTCGACAAAACGTTTGCCTCTGTCACCAACTATATTTTGATGTTGACAAGAACGTTCCTATTTACCATTATAGTAACCAGCCTCCCTCTTGTTCCCTTCCTCCCGTCCATCAGCCATGCCATCAGGGAGGGTGCTAAGTCTGAATTCCACCGCCCTTCCCTGTATTACTTTAGTTCTGACACAAACCCAAATCCACCTTTCTTTTTTGCCTTTGGCAGGCAAAGACAAGGTGACATTTTCCAAACTCCACAGGGAGAATTATAAGGAAATCAACTCCAGAAAACACTAGTAGGAGCAAAATAGTGATTCCAGAGAGGCTGTCTGTGCCTTGCAGTAGGGAGCCACCAGTCACATGGCTGCTGAGCCCTTGACGCCCGCCTGGTCCAAACTGGGATGCTCATTATGTGTCAAATACACATCAGGTTTCAAAGACTTCACACAAACAAACCAAAAACCCTCCAAAAGATCTCATTGAGAATGTTTTAATTGATTACTTGCTGAAATGATTTCGGGGTATCGCATTAAATGAAACACATTTTGGACATTGATTTCAGCTGGGGTCTTTTGTAAACACCCGGCTTTCAATGTGGCTCCTGGAATCTTTTCGATGACATACATGGCTCGTGTGATGGTTCCATGTGACAGCGCGGCCCGACCCATCACCCCCTTGCCTGCCTTTACAAGAAAGGTCGCAAAGCTGCGCGCGCACAGTCCAGCCGCTCTTTCAGCCACGGGCAGCTCTGGGATGCGGTGGGGCCCAGCAGAAGCTGCTGGCGCGGGGTCTGGAAGGGGATCTGAGGATGCCCTTGCTTTCCTGATAAAAAGGAACCGACCTGGCACAGCAAGGCCCCTTTCCCATGGCTTCCTGCCTTGAGGGAAGATTTAACGCCAGGTGCTAGGGCGGATGACTTGTGGCTATGACAACAAAAGCCAACCCGCCAAGGAAGAGAGGAGGGAGAGGATAGAGCAGCCCGAGCTTCTGGGAGCAACATTTAGCTGCTGAACCAAGGCCAGCAGGTACCCAATTCAGACCTCTTGTAAGAACAACAAAAACAACACAACACAACCAAAAACCCTCCCTTTGCCCCTTAAGGCACTTGAGGTGGTATGCTGTTACGGATACAGGCTCCTAACAGGTGGAATAGTTATGTTTCCAGAACACAGACCTCTGGGTATCAGCCCACAGCATGTGGACTCCACAGTGGGCATACCCTCTGGGCTACATCCAGGCTTTCTTCTCCTTGGCTCCTCTCCAGCTCACCTAGGGTCCCCCAGTGTATTCCATGCGTATTATAGAACAATTTCTTCTCCCTGTGGGTCTAAACCCAAAAGGCCCAGTTTAAAACTTTAGACCACCATAATCAGAGGGCTAAATTAATCCCAATGGTTAAAATCCCATTTTAAAAGAATATTTAATGGCAGAGGAAAAGGCTCATAATATACTTTAAAGTGAAAAAAAGGTAAGTTATAAGATGTTACACAAATCTTTATTTCAGTTTGTTTCAAAATTTTCCGTCTGGGGAACACACATCAGTGATATGCTGGTGAAGCTGTGGTGACAAGGAGTGCTGACCTCATCTTCAGAGCACACGCCTCCCTCTCCAAGCGGGGGTAGTCAAACCCATCAAGAGTGGAAGGATAGGGGCACCTGGGTGGCTCAGTGGGTTAAAGCCTCTGCCTTCGGCTCAGGTCAGGATCTCAGGGTCCTGGGATTGAGCCCTGCATCGGGCTCTCTGCTCAGTGGGGAGCCTGCTTCCTCCTCTCTCTCTGCCTACTTGTGATCTGATCTCTCTCTCTCTCTGTGTGACAAATAAATAAGTAAAATCTTAAAAAAAAAAAGAGTGGAAGGACGAAAGTTTCACTATATGAAAACCACAAGTGATCTATAATCAGAACCTGCAAACCCACGGTGGCAGGAAGCAGGCCCTCTCACAGAAGTCCTGGTAGGCAGTGGAAAGTCTCCAGTTCCACTGAGTCTCCTCCAGGTAAAATCCCCAGCTCCATCGGTGGATCCTGTTCCATGCCCCCACCGGTCTGAACATGCTTTTCCCAATGGGCTCTGCTTGGTCTCATTCTCCTTCAGTGTGCTCCTGGGAGAAAAGAGGCTGGCCCTCTCTTCCCAATCTGCACAACTGGGGCCCCTCAAGCAGCACTGGACCATCTGGGCATCCAAGCCCACCTCATGCCTCTCTTGGAGTGTAGCTACCTGAACCCAGAGTGAAGTCAGCAGAAATGAAATCCTGCTGACCCTACTCAGCACCAGGAGGCCTTAGCACTGGGATCTGTTGATCTAGCCTCTAGGTTGGGCTTGTGCGACCTTGAGCAAATCACCATTATGGGAAAACCTCAGCTGAAACTCTCTTCCCGTCTTAGAGCTTCCAACATCACCATCGGGCAATTCCCTGTCCATCATGAAAGGGAGTTGAACTGGCTACATGTGGTGCATGTCTTGTTGCTCCCCTGCCGTCACTTGCAGGAGATGACACCTTTCACCCAGGGGTCCAGGCCCGAGCCCTGGCATCAGTGTGGACTCCGCTCTCTCATGCCCAACATGGAGCTCGTTGGCAGAACTTTAAGCTCTGGGTGCCTGGGTGGCCCAGTGGGTTAAAGCCTCTGCCTTCGGCTCAGGTCATGATCTCAGGGTCCTGGGATTGAGGCCCGCATCGGGCTCTCTGCTCAGCAGGGAGCCTGCTTCTACCTCTCCCTCTCCCTGCCTGCCTCTCAGCCTACTTGTGATCTGATCTCTGTGTCAAATAAATAAATAAAACCTTTTTTTTTAAAAAAAAGAACTTTAAGCTCTGCCTTCAAAATGCATCCCAAATCAAGTGCCTCTCCCCTTTCTATAGTCTCCCACGCCAGCCAACGCTATCGTCACTGCAATCTGGATGCTTCGGAGCCGCTGCTGCTCTGAAAGTGGCCAGAGAGGTAGAAGGGAAAACCTGATGCCATGTGACATTATCGTCCCCATAACTAAGGCTCTTGAAAGTGGTACGGCTGCTGTGAAAAATTCTTGTTGCTCCCTCCTGTCTCAGGAGTGTAATGTCAAGCAATCCACTAACAGATGAAGAAATTGCATCAAGGAAGCCAGCTCACCCTTGGGGAAATGAGAACACAGGCCCTGACGTCAGCACGACGCCAGCATCCTTTATTAGCAGAGGCTACATTGTTACTGAGATGCTGCTGCTGTCGGCCTCATTATGGAAATGATACAGAAATCTACCACAGATGTCACTGCCAGCTTCTGGACTGTGAATCAATGACACCAACGCTTCAGGAGTCAAATTAGAAGGCTAGACAAGGTCATTGAACTTGAGTATTAAACGAGGTAATGGGATGTAATACAGTTTCTGGAACAAGTGTTCAATAAACGCTAGCTGCTGTTAGTCGGGGCAATGTGAAATGGACTGTTACTAGCTTCCTGGGTGGATTCATTCATTCAGCACACATCTGCGGGGCCCCTACTATGTGCTAGGCAATAAAGAGAGGGAAAAGGCTAAAAACGATGACCCTGCCTTTTGTCAGCTAACAAGAGGAATCATAATCTTGATGGCATCAAAGAGCCACTAACATTTTCTGAGTACTTGTTCTGCATCAGGGACTGGGGACCCTATTATTATTATTATTATTAAGATTTTATTTATTTATTTGGAGAGAGGGAAGGAGGGAGAGCAGGGGGAGGGGCAGAGGGAGAGAGAGAATCTCAAGCAGACTCTGAGCTGAGCTCAGAGCCTGAGGGGATGGGCTTGATCTCAAGACCCTGAAATCATGACCTGCCGTGAAACCAAGAGTTGGATACTTAACTGACTGAGCTACCCAGGTGCCCCAGCTGGACCCTTTAAGTGCAATATCTCATATAATCCTCACAACAGCCCTGGGTGTTACTACTCTTGTTCCAAAGATAAGGAAACTGAGGCTCAGAGACTTATCCAAGGTCATATGGGGAAGGGGGTCAAATCCCTCTGTCTTTCAAAGCCAGTGCCCCCTAGCCTCCACGAAAAGGCTTATCATTTTACCTAGGATGTGAGGGCGATCTGGCTGTGACATCTGTCACCCCACTGGTCGCCAGGGTTGATTCGGCTGATCTGGCTGGATAGTCGGGTGTCCCCTTCCTCCCTCACTGCTCCATGTGGATCCCTCCCGAAGCTGCACTCGCAGGCTTGGTGGAAGAGTTTGACCTTCCCCAATAGGAGGACCGCTCCTCACTCAAGGGTATACGCGTTGTTGCGCTCCCCTATGAGATCCTCCAAACAAGCTCTCAAGGTTCATTTTACCCAGTGGGTTATCACTTACAGAGGATGAGGATAAGCAGAAGCCCACCTTCTGGTGAGGTAAAGAAGGGTTTCTGTAAACCAAACAAGAAAACTACTATTAGCAGATGCTCCTGCTTCGGCTGGGGGAGAAGGTCAGCGGGGAGTCCAAATCCGGGACTCTGGAGCAGCAGCCCGATCAGACTGGCAGGCAGGAGTGCACTTAGCTGCATCGCGGCCATCTGAGAAATGGGCGGGCAGGGGGAGGGGGGAGTTCTACCCAGATCTACTGCTGGAGGGAGGGATGGAACCATCCTCATTTTACCCCCAGACTTCTTGGCATTTGTACCTATGAGAATTACAAAGTATGAACAGTGACATTTACTCCCCCTCAGAATCCGCAGGCATCTCATCTCTAACTCCCAGGGCACTTGCCACTTTTTGCCTCACTTTTCTAGAGACTCCCTAACACAGAAGGGGCTGATTTTTACTGACTATGTTACCAGGAGAGGGTAAACACATATAAATAAATAACACCAGGCACCCTTTGTGGAAAGAGCCTTCAGGTGGTTGAGGAAAACCTACATGATCTGCCCAAGGTCACGCAAAGAAACAGCAGCCTACCAAACACCAAAACCCAGCTGCATCACCATCCAGTGGTCTTTTCAGGACACCATATTGCTTCTTCTAACCATGTCAAAGGCTGAAAAACTTTGAGAGGAAAAAGGAGAAATGCAGGCAAATGTATCTGTAATGTAGCCGGAGTCTAACAGTCTTTGGGGCAGGAGGTCATAATCAGTTCCTCTTCAACTCCCAAGCCACCACGGGCAACCCAATGACAACAGGGATAACAAATATAATCATGGTAATAATGGAGAGCATTTATACACCGGCACCATTCTAGCAGCTTCACAAATATTAACTCTTATAATCCTTAAATTGTGTTAGATGGGTTCTATTACTATCTCCAATTCGGTGAGGCTACGTGCAGAAAGGTTAAGTCATTTGCCCAAGTTAGCAAGCATTTATTGCTAAGAGAAATGAACATTTATTGAGCACTTGCCATGTGCGGGAACCTGGGCCCAGAAACTGTACGAGTCCCATTATCTCGTTGAACACTCAGAGCAACCCTAAGATAAATGCAATCATGATCACCACCATCAGATGAATCCAGGGGGCTCAGGAGGGTAATGTGTGCGGCCCGCTGAGCTCAGAGCCGGTGCTCTTAGCCACTAGCTCCGACGCCACGCGCAGGGCGACCTGCTACAGCCTGGGTGCGAGGGGACCTGGCACTGGGCAGAGGCCTGTTCGCTCCCGGGCGTGGAGCGTCACCCGGAGTCCCCGGCCGGCCGGGGCGGCACCGAGGGTCGGATCCCAGGCTGAGGAAGGCCCTCTGCCTCTCCTAGCTCGGCGCCCAGCCCGGGGATGTCCGCGCCTAACCCCCAGAGCACGGCGACCCGCTGCTGCCCCCTGCTGCCGGCCCACTCGGAGCCCCGGCCCCCGCCCGCCTCGGCCCTCCGGGGAGCCCCGCCGGCGGCCCCGACGCCCTCGCAGCACGCCCCCGCACCCCTGCGGCCACCCGTCCGCTACCTCGCACCCAGAGAAAACCCAAGTCCACGGCCCCGCACTCCCCGCACTCTTCCCTCCGCCCTTCCTTCACATTCCACAGCCCACCACTACCCTCCACCCTTTCCCCGGCGCGACGCAACTCCAGGCCCGCGGCCCCGCCCCCGGGTTGCTATGGTGATGCGGGCCCGGGAGACGCGCCGGAAGGGGCGGGGTCGTGGGCGCGCGCGCCCGAGTGCCGAAAGGCCGGCCGGGCGCCCCCGGTTGCCATGGTGCTGCGGAGTCGCGCCGGGCGGGGCGGGGTCGGCGGGCGGGGGCGCGCTCCCTGGCTCCAGGAAGCGCGCGGGAAGAGCAGGCGCGCGGGTTCTTGCTGGATCCCAGCCAAAGCCCTCTGGGGCCCCGAGAGTCTGGAAAGCTCCGTGCAGCCCTCGCCGCCGGGCTCTCTGAATTCCGGGGGTGATGGGGCCTCGGAATGACCTCGGATCGGGCCTTTCCCGCCGTCAGTGCCCTCCGTTGCCGTGGTGATGCGGGCCGCGGGGGACATTTGGGTAGCGCGTGGGCCGGGGTGCGCGTCCCCCCCACTCCGCCCCACCGGCTGTGGGTAGCAAACGGCGACAAGAGTCACACCGAGCGCCTACCTAGACTCTTAGGACGGCGGGGGCACTTGGGCCTGGGACCTGCTTCCCGGGGCCCCGATGACTCCACCCTGCTGGCTTCCCGTCACTGAGCGAGGGTGCACGAGGGTGGGCAGATCCCCGTCGCTGCAAGACCCGTCGACCTTTTCGAGGCCGCCTAATTTTCCTAGCACAGGACGCGCCATGATGTTCTTAACCATTCTCCTACTGGAGGACACTAATTTTTTCCCCAATCTTTTGTTTCTACAGACAATGCTATAGTAACATCCTTGTATATATACCTCTGTTACGAGTGCGGCTTTCTCTAGAATTTCCGAAAGTCAAATTGCTGTCGAAAGCCAAATGCAATTTTAATTTTCATGGATATGGCCAAATTGCTCTCCAAAGACACTAGCAAATTTACAACCCCACCAAAACTGGAATCCAATAATTTTAATTAGGATTATATCAACTGTGATGAACTGTTGTGAAAGAATTTTTCCAGAGCCAATGCCATTAAGCCAATTTAATCCTTTAAAAAAATTTTTTTTTAAAGTAATCTCTACACCCAACCTGTGGCTGGAACTCATGACTCCGAGATCCCCGAGATCCCTGAGATCAAGAATTGCCTGCTCTACAGCTGAGCCAGCCGAGTGTCCCACCAATTAAATTCTTTGTTCAGTTTTTTTTTTAACCCAATACAGTCAAAACAGTATCCATTCCCATTTTTATTTCATGGAAATTATCTTCTCTGAATGACTTTTACATGTAAACTTCTTAATAAACATTTTACTTATTTAATAATTTGTAAATCAAGTTTTACGTTCATTTATACTCCTGTGAAGTATCTTATGTTAAGATCATTTTACCTAAAAAGGAAAAAAAAAAAAAAAGAACAACTCCTGACATTCAGAAGCTGGCCTGACACTCTGGTTTGGCTATATTACTCTCCTATTGGATATAAACAAATCACAGAATATCAACCTCAAACAAGGTTACTCTGATAGCATGATAAAATGAGACAGGATAAGGCTACTTCATACCTTTGTCTAAGCACAGACAGAAACGTGGTCACTATCACACAAAATACCAAACATCCCTCTCTCTTGACTAGAACGAGTGACTGCTACTTCCTTACCTATTAATTTTACCCTCGATATAATTTGCCTTCCTTGGAAGTTAGATTAAGTGAGGGAGCCCTTGGGTGGCTCAGTCAGTTAAGCGTCTGCCTTCAGTTGGGGTCCTGGGATCGAACCCTGCATCAGGCTCCCTGCTCAGTGGGGAGCCTGATTCTCCCTCTCCCTTTGCTTCTCCCCCTGCTTGTGTGCATGCTCTCTCTATCAAATAAATAAATAAATAAAATCTTAAAGAAAAAAAGTTAGATTTATTAAGATACCTAATCATAGAATTTCTCTTGCTTTCCAAAAGCATACAATCCAGAGCAAACACTGCTTTCATAGACATTCCCCAAATCTCCCAACCAAAGCTCAAATGGTGTTTTCTTTATAACCCTTTTACTGAGATGCCCCATGGTTCCAAACCCCAGGGCGTGTATTCTCCCTCCTGCAATTGTTCAAGGACAGGTGTGTTCCTGGCGTTTTTGGCTAGAGGGCACTGCCGCTAACAAGTTCAAATTTTCTTTGGTAAAACTTTGGGAGTCTCAACTTTCTCAATGGTAATCCTTCATACATGTTTAGCAAAGAACAAATTGTACATGGGCAGTCTATTTCAGTTTGATTATTTCAACCTGTTAAAAAACAAAACTCAACCTAGTGAACTTTAAGATCTAACCGCTTTATTAAGTGACTCAAGAATCCCTGGATCATCCCAGCTAACAAGTAGAGGGGAGCCCAGATGAGTTGTACAAAATGGAAGGTTTTTATAAGAAAGGAGGGTGGGATAAGAAGTTATTAGCAAAAGAAAAGAAAGGATTGTTTCAGGCAAGGTACTGGGCCTTTAGGAGGACCTGGGGGTCTGATTAGGTGGATGACCTGCCCTGAAAATTCCAGATGGATTCGTTTAAAATTCCACTCCTGGAGAGTTTGAAACTGCAATTAAGTCTCAGCTTGCAGTCCTGGGGGCAAGTGACTCCTCCCTGGTCTCTGTGGCTTTCTTTTCAACAAACTGGATGTGAGTTTTTCCATTTTTCCAGTTTTCAGTGTTAGCCTCAAGATTTGAATCTTCTGAGTTTGTTTGTTTATTTTTTATTTTTTAAAGATTTTATTTATTTATTTGACACAGAGAGAGAAAGATCACAAGTAGTCAGAGAGGCGGGCAGAGAGAGAGGAGGAAGCAGTCTCCCTGCCGAGCAGAGAGCCCTATGCGGGCTTCGATCCCAGGACCCTGAGATCCTGACCTAAGCTGAAAGCAGAGGCTTTAACCCACTGAGCCACCTAGTCGACCTGTTTGTTTATTTTTAATAACATCTTTAGCAAGTGCCTCTTAACCATTGTGGATTTTATTTGTTTGTTTGTTTGTTTATTTTTACCAGTGATAGTCATGATGAATTGGACAGAAGGTTGATAATTCTTATCTATTTCTTGAGTCAAGAACCATCTGGAAGGCAATGACGTAGGACTGGGCTACCAAGCAAAGATGCTGTGCTTCAGCTGGCTCTCGGTGGGCCACTGAACCCTCACAAGGCATGGGGAACACAGCCCCTGCTGTGAAGGAATTTACAGTCCAATCAGAAGTAGGAACTGATTGGCCTCAACTTGACCATTAGATGGGAATGAAAAAGTCCTTCCAGATGGAGGGAACAGCCAAATATAAGGTGTATAGCCATTTGGACATATTCATTGAGTGGGACTCTATGCCAGGAATTGCACTTGGCATTGGGATGCACGGACAAACAAGTCCCACGAGGCCCCTGCCCTCACACAGCTCTCAGTCCAAGTGGGAGAGATGCAGGTTAAGTCATCGCACCAATGATTACTATGTGTGATGACTGCTGCAAGGAGAACCCCAGGGTTCTGTGGGAGCCGGGATAACGGCGACCTTCTCATTCAGGTCAGGGAAGTGGGGTTTCGAGGAAGGCTTCTTTGAGATAGTGACTTTTTAATGTGAGATGTGAAGGATGATTTGGAAGAGCATTCCTGGCAGAGGGAACAACCCATGGCCTCCAATGAGAGCCACTTAGCTTTTCAGAAAGCAAAAGCATGAAAAGAGCCAGTGTAGCTGGAATAAAGGAAAGAAGGGTCCAGGCTATTGGGGGAGGAAGTTGGTAGACAGGTGTGGGTCCTGCAAGGTCTTCTCCAGTGTGTTAAGCAGTTTGTATTTTAACTGCAAAGCAACAGCCAAGGAAGAGTATAGAGAGGAGTGGTTTGATTAGATCAGAAATATATCTTTACAATGTCAGTGCAGAGAATGGATGGCGGTGGGTGGGGAGGATCATAAACACACGAAACCAATTAGAAGGAGACTACTACACTTGTCCAAGGGAGCGATGATCGTAATTGGACCAGGCAGTGCTCAGAGAAGGGGAGTCTTTGGCGTGGTGTTGAAGATGACATGGGATTGGCGTGGATAGAGGACTGTGTGAGGAGAGGACATGTCCAGTGAAATATATGGAAACAACCCTGTCCATGAGCTGAATTGGGTTCTCCTTAAAAATTCATGTGTTGAAGTCCTAATCCCCAGGCGCTTAGAATGCAACTGGATTTGGAGACAAGGTAAGGAAGGTTAATCCAACATGACTGGTGTCCTCATGAGAAGAGGAAGAGACAGCAGGGAGCAGAGAAAAGGCTGCATGAGGGCACCCCAAGAAGGCAGTCATCTGCAAGCTCAAGAGAAAAGCCCAGGGAGAAAGCAGACCTGCCCACAGCCCGGCTCTAGAGCTGTGAGAAAACACAGCTCTGTGGTTCAGCCACTCAGTCTGTGGTGGTCTGTTCTGGCCACCTCAGAGGACTGATACCAACCCAAATGTCCGAATAATAGGGCAGTGGGGACAGAAATCATGCTGTACCGTGTTATGGGAGAGTCTCATCCCAAGATTGGCTCATGTAAATTCGAGATTGTGACTTCATGAGGAGTCCTCTCTTGGGCTGCAGGAATTTCACTGCATCTACGAGGACCAATATTGAACTTCTAGGAGCAGCTTCTGAGGGCCATGGTCACAGTGGCTTCTTTAGTGCAGGCTGTAGTTAAATTTGCTATTTGGGGCAGGGTCACTGGGGGCCAGGGGAGGAGGGGAAAGCTCAGAGCTGGTGCCTTACCCCCTGGCACGAAGGGTGGAGGGATTCCTGGACAGCAGAAGCTTCAGTTTTAGCAGACAAATGCCAAAAAGCAAGCTGGACAAAAGAGGAAAGAAAGACATGACCAAATGCCTCCCGCCAAGGCTGCCTTCATATATACCTGCACCGAGCAAGACACGAATGGCAAACCCTGAGACCTTCCCACAGCCCTTTGAAAGCAAACATCCTTAGACTCGGCTTCCTCCAGAATTGGCTGATGTTTCAGACATAGCGCTGTTTACAGGTGACTTCGTGACATCTTTGACTCTTCTACTGTCTCAGACCTTAGGTAACCAACCGCAGCTGCTTTTCGAACGAACTGTTGATCAGCAGAAATAAAGGGGCTACAGAAACGCTCATTCTTACGTGGTCCCCTTCTGGGCTTCATGCAAAGACAATGCTGTGTCAACGTACACTTGCCTCTGGTTTGGAAATCTGAAAATCAGCCCAACCTTGTTGTAACATTTTTTTAAAAAACTGTGATTATACTGATGTTCAGACCGTGTAAAAGAACTCATTTAATGAAATAGCACTCTGATTTTACAACAATAAATATATCAGTGAGTGTGCTACGTGATAGCAGCAACAATCCCAAGCAACCCCTGCATTGTTCCTTTCGCTTTCCTTTGTCTCTATTGTTCTATTTCTTTTTTCAATTTAGGAACTCTTGCAGTAATTGTGTGCCATCAGTTTACGTAGTAATTATCTTTTCCACCTATGAAAATTCACCCTATGAATTTTTTAAGGAACAAAGTAACCTTGAAATAAGGGGAAAAACTATTCTATGAAAATATTTAAAAGAATAAGGCAGGTGGGGAAAAAATGAGGTAGAGCTCTATTACTGATATGAAAAGTTGTCCAAACCATATGGTTAGGTGGGGGAAAAACCATGTATATTATGAACCTATTTTTATTTTTTTAAATAAAACCACCTATTACTAGAGGCTTAGGGGGAAAATCTGGAAGCCTATGTAGCCAACTTTTAAAATACCTTAAAAATTTGGGTGCCTGGGTGGCTCAGTGGGTTAAAGCCTCTACTTTCGGCTCAGGTCATGATCTCAGTGTCCTGGGATCGAGGCCCGCATCGGGCTCTCTGCTCAGCAGGGAGCCTGCTTCCTCCTCTCCCTGTCTCTCTGCCTGCCTCTCTGCCTACTTGTAGTTTCTCTCTCTGTGTCAAATAAATAAATAAAATCTTTAAAAAAAATAATAAAAAATAAAAAAATAAAAAAAATACCTTAAAAATTTTACCTTTTAAGGATCTAAGTTCCATCCCATGAACACTGGTGATGGTTTCCTGCTACAGAGAAACTGTAATACATGATAATATGCTGAAGGCCAAGAAAAGACTTATGACTGTCCATGACACATGACCAAGGATGGCCTTTGGGGTCAAACCACATATAAATACTAGTAAAGTTTAATGTCAGGGTGTGTGTGTGAGTGCGTGCGCATGCACGTGCACACATTTTTTAAAGTAAGCATAGCCATAAATACAAGTCCTCATATTTTCTGCTCCCACCCCAGTGGATCATCTTGTATACCCCCATGCACCCTACTGGAGAGAATACCAGTAACTCTACAGATAGAGCACTCTGCAGTGAGTGGTGGGTCTTTAGAACTGTGTGTTTATGTGATTAGAATACAATTTTGCATATAAAACATGCACCGTGTCTGAGAGTCCACAACTGTTTAGAGAAAGGAGGCACCCACTCTCCCAGATATTTGTTTTCTCATTCGAGAAAGGGGAATGATGGACTTTGATGATCTCTGAAAAGTTTTCCCACTGGCTTTCTGCAAGTCCCAGACCTCTCAAGTCATTGATTAAAGCATTTGAAATGGCCATACTGGCTTGAAGTGGTGTCCTTAAAAGAAATTTTGTCCAGAATGACTGTTCAATAGTGTGCTATGCGGCAATCTTTGGTATAAAGTTATTTAAAGTCATTTAGTGTGATTTTGTGTGGTTTTCCCACATTGAAGAGGGTTTGTTTTCTGAAACTTGAATTTAATAAAAGGAATTTAATAGCCATCTGCTCATAATACATCAAAATATTGCTTTTCAAACTTTCAACTACTGCTGGAGATGGAGGTTCTAGAAAGAAGCATAAGCTAAATGCTAAGCACTGTTACTTAGTAGAGAAATGAAGATGGCACATTGCCAAAGCAATTGGGTACATTTTTGAGAAATCTTTTTGTTTATCAAAATGAAATTCAGAGAACTTTTAAGCAAGATGTATGCAAACAATCAAAATGGCATTGAGTTAGAAAAAGTTAATGGATCGGTAGAACAATCTTTCTGAAACCCTCTGTGCTAGGGTTGGTGAAGGACATACAATATGACTGGCTGACATTTATCATGACATTTATTGTACTATGTGACAGTCTGAGCCAGATCAAAGACTGGGTTATCTGCACAGCTGCCCACAGCACTATTCTGAGAGCAGTACTAAAATGTCAATGGGACAAATGGGAAATAGAGGCCAGTTACTGGAGAGCTTCACACAGGGTTCTTTCAAGGTTGGCAAACTGTTAAGTGGTCTTGCCCCCACTGATGAAGGCAGCATGGGATGGGGGGAAAGGAACTTAGAGCAAACTGAGAAGGCGACCAGGCTAGGCTAGGCTGACTTGAAGGTGAAGCAAGACACAGTCATGTGGGGAACCATGAGGAGGATGTTCCAGACAGCGGGATGATGAGTGCAAACGTCCTGGGCCTGGGTGTTCAGGAAAGAGAAGGGAGGCCACTGTGGTTGGAGCACAGAGCCTGGGAGGGAGGTGTCTGGCTGGAGGGGATGAAGAGAAGTAGATAGACCTAGAAGGATACCTTTAGGTAGAACCAACAGGACCTGCTGGACAGAAGGTGGGAGGGAACTATGACTCCTGGGGTTGTAGCTGATGCATCTGGGTGGATGGGTGACCTTTCACTGATAGCCGGTGGGCCTGGGAAGAAAAGGTTGTAAGTAGAGGGTCAAGGGCTCTGTTTGGAACATAAGTGTGAGGTGTTAGACATCCAGGTGACCACGTCAAGCAAGCAGCTGAGTATCCAAATTCCCAGTGGAGATCTCTGGGAAGAGGCTGGAGCTGAGGACAGGAATCTGTGGCTCAGCAGACAGGTGCATTAAAAGCCACAGGGCAGAATGAGATCCTACAGGGAGAGGATGCAGAGTGTGGGCAGAGAGGAAGAGGAGCTCAGGGCTGATCCCTAAGGAAGATCATTGTTCAGACATAAGGTAGAGGAAGCCCTATGAGACTGAGAAAGAGGTGCTGGTGGGCGAGTTGTGGGGAGATTCTTTGGGGCTGATTCCATTCAGACCTGGAGAGTGGAAAATGCCAAACAAGTGTCATGGTACATTTAGTACTTATGACATATTTGTTGTTTTTGGTTTTGCCACGTAAGGAAGAGTCCTGTGCAGAAGATCCATCTCTGACTGCCAGTTCCCCAGCCTTTACCACCTGCTCACAGAAGTCAGGCATGACATGCTGTTCAGAGAATAAGGGAGTCTCACGGTGCCCCTGGTTGCTAAAGCTCAAAAGTCATCTCTGATCTCATTTGATCTGCCCCTCAACTTTGAGCCATAAACTAATACTGTTGGTTCTGTCTTCTAAGCATCCCACACCTGTCCATTCTCATGTCCTGTCCTCACTGCCATCACCCCGTGCCGAAACATCATCTTCTCCGTCCCGGACAACTGCAGCCCTTCCTAACTGGGCAAGACTGCCCTGCTGCCTGCGTGGTGTTCTCTGATGTTCTCTGGAGTTCATCCTCTGCACAGTAGCCGGCAGGCTCTTCCTAAAATATAAATCAGAATGGTACTTCCCCTTGAAACCCTCAAGTGTAATAACCTAAATGACTATCAGTAGGGAACTGCTTGAATAAATAATTCTTTTAAATTAATTAATTAATAATTAACACTGACTTATTATTAATTCCACCCATGTAATGGAAGACTGTGCATACCAAAAAAATGGTCATGAGAAGGTTCTGCCAGAACTGATACAAACGAGCTCCTAGACAGGAAGTGGGAAAGCCAGGTGTGGCTAGTATGCCACCATTTGTAAATTCAAAGGGAGGCGGGGAGAGTGTGTGAGCATGTGATTGTAGGCATGTGTGATGTGTCTATAAACGAGCACAAGATGCCCGCATCTAAATGGCTTCCAGGGAGAGGGCAGGCTGGTTGCGGACAGTGAGGAGGGAGATAGTTTAACTTTGGTAGTTCTGAATTTTGCAAATTTATTTTTTTTTAAGATTTTATTTATTTATTTGTCAGAGAGAGATAAGCAGCAGGAGAGGCAGGCAGAGGAAGAAGCAGGCTCCCTGCCGATCAAGGAGCCCAATGTGGACTCTGGAATCATGACCAGAGCCAAAGGCAGACTCTTAACTGACTGAGCCACCCAGGCGTCCGGGTACTTCTGAATTTTGAATCACATGACCATATTACCTGTTCAACAATAAATCAATTAAATTAAAATGTTTCTATAGATTAAGTAGTGGATTCTCTGACCCCACTTCCCATGTCACTTAACAGAAAATCTAGTTTCCTCACCCTTCCGCACAAAGCCTCCCAGCAGGACCCTGCCCCATATCCGCCCTAGCCTTCCAGCACTACTCACCAAGGTCCGGCCAGTCTGACCTCCTCTTGAATCTTAACAGACCAAGCATAATCCCTTCTTGGGGCTTTTGCTCTCGTCGATCCCTGTACCTCAACCTCCTTGATGACCCTCCCTGGCTCACTTCTCAAAGGCTCTGCTCAGAAGTCACCTCCTCAGAGATGTCTTCCCCGACCTCCATTAAATGTGCTACCCCTCAGCTCCCGTGTTCTGCTAGAAAATCCATGTTCTCCTTTCCTCATAACAATTACTGTGATCTAAAATTATTTTATTTACGTGCCTACTGTGTGTGTCTCCCACCACGCTCATGCTCACCATAATCTCGATGCCTGGAACGTCTGGCTCATCTTCTACAATACATGTTAATGAATGAACAGCATTCTATTTTTGCTGCAGCCTCGTGGTGGCCCTGGTAGCGATGATATTTGTCGTCGCTCCTGTTTTGCTTCTTTATAGCTCTAGAGGCAGCATACAGACTAGGGTTCCAATGCCAGCTTCTCTTTTTCTTAGCTCTGTGACCTTGGGCAAGTCACAAATGTCACCAGGCTTTGTGAAGATTAAATGCAATCCCAGGTATAAAGTGCAGCTCTGGCCAGGCTCTCTCAGTGGATGCTCACGGCAACCCAGGGGGCTGGCTGAACAGGAACGGCTGCGGTCCATTTGATGGTGAGGAGATGCGTGCAGTCAAGGGCAGGGACAGGCTCAAGGTCATGTAACGTGGGCGGCAGAGGCAGTCTCCACACCTAGGGCTTCCGAGTTCGTGCTCAGCACCTGAACACAACAGGATTTTTCTCCTCATTGCTTTTGAATCCTGCGAGAGCTTCTGCCCTCCTCCTCTGGGAATGGAGTCCATACTTACAATCAACCACCGCAGTAATTTTCCTCTTTAGAGGGAATTGGTCATTCGTCTTTTGGTTTTCTTCTCATAAATGCTTGATATGTTTTGGCCTGGAAAACAGTAGTACACAGAGTTTCTAAACAACACCATCAAATGAAATGCAGTGACGCCCTGACTTAGGGAAGCCGTTCATCTCATTTCTTAAAAGCAATGAAATGGTTGATCAGTTTTGCCTTTGCATGTTTATTTGTTATAACAGAGAGAAACACCAACACTGAGAGCCGGAGAACTGAACCTGCCTTAGAATCTCAGTGCCGAAATATAAAGTCGTTTTCCGGATACTGTGTTCACATTTTATTTTCTCAATTTAGACCGCAGAGCTCAGGAACAAGGGCTGGGTTTGTAATGACCTGGAGGAAGGAGTGAATCTCTGAAATTTGACAACAGATGTCGCCAGCCCTGTGTCGCTCACAGGGCCCACAGTGCTACCTTGCATGTCGGCGCTCATCCATTTCCTTGGCTGTAATGACATTACTTGCGGAAGTGCACATGCTTATTGTCAAAAATGTCCGCCTCCCTGATCTGACCCTGTTTATCCCTGCAGTGACTTTGGGAGGTCATGAACATTCTCTCCGTTTTATAGGAGGGGAACTGAGGCTCAGTGAGGCCCAGGATTGCTCACGGTTATGCCCGTCTGCCTCCAAAGCTGTGGTCTTTCTGTGCTGTCTGTGGACAAACACCAGTGTCGCGGTAACAGTCCCCAGCGTGTGCCCTCCCTGGAGAGTGTCTACCTTGCAGCTGTGCTTCCGAGTCTAGTCGATCAGAGAGGCTCGGATTAGGGATGTTGCACGGAGGCAGATCAATAGAGGCGGAGTGGGCTGAAATGCAGAATCTAAAGGAGCAAAATGAAGGCCAGGAAGCTCCTAGAAGCAGAATCCCAAAAGGCCCCCTGGCTTGCAGCTCCCTGATGCTAAGTCACTGACATTTGAAAAGCCTTCACAAAATGTGTGTCCTATTTTCCTTTTCTGCCTCTTCTCTGTGAAGTAGCAATCAGCTTTGTCATTCATTCTTCAGGCAACCCGTCAGGATATGCCAGGGAGACTGCAACTGAGAACTTCAGATGTCTCTTTCTCGCAAATTCTAGGGAACAAAGAAGCTGTTTTGTGCTCTTTGATTCACATCAGTGTTCAATACTTGTGCTGAGATGGGTCTTCATGGCACAAAAGCCAGCGGGTGGTCGGGGAGGGGAGGTCAGGGACGGGAGAGCGTGAAGCATGGAGGCCATCTTCAGGCTTTTGGGGAGGGGACACGGGGGACAAAGGAAAGCAGCCTGTTGAACAGGACCTCTGGCTGTGGGGCCTGGCCACCTGCGTTTCTATACATGCTGCAGGTAAGGGCTCGCTTGAATGTGATAGCCGTGAGCCAGACTGTTCTAGGGGTGGGAAGGGGTGAGGGCCCGGCAGCCCCCCACTTCAAGCTCCCCCATGCCCTCCTGGCCTCAAGGTTTCTGGGGATTTTTCTTAGCCTCCTGGTCGACTTGCCTAGTTCATTCCGTACACATGATTGCCAGGTTGGCATGGGCAGTGGGTGGGGGTGGAGGAGGTAAACTCGATTCAAAAGGTGCTTCAGTGTTGAAAACAAGGATTCTGGGGCCAGAAGCACTTCCACAGAGACACATCTTAACTGAGTGCCCCAGCTCAGTGCTGGTGCTGAGGTGCAGATGGTGCTGGTGAGCGGGCACAAGTGGCCTCTTATGCTGATTCACTTCCGGTCCCACGACTCATTTCCAGCCCCAAGAGCGCAGGCTTCCGGCAGGACCTCGCCCAGAGTGGGCGTGGCTGCAGAGCTGGGTAACTGTCCCCTCACTTGCCCTCAGGGGGTGCAGTGTAATCCCCATTCTGCATATCCCGTTTGCCTTTCCTTCTATCTGACGGTACTCAGAAAATACATACCTGTTTATTATGTGCCACCCTTCTCCACTAGAATGCAAGTTCCATGAAAGCAAAGACTTTTTCGTCCACCACCAAAACCCCAGCTGCTTGAACAGTACCAAGCACATGACAGGGACTGGGTCTTTATTGAATGAATGAATAAGGTCCTTGTGATACACTTGGCTGAAGTAAACAGCTGCATTGGCCAAGTATAGACGCAACTTTAGTTTTCTTACGTGTAAGATGGGGGAGGTCATTGTAGTACTTACCTCATGGGGTTGTTGTAAGGATGAAATGAGCTCATGCAGGTGTAGAGTTTAGAACAGTGTCTAACACCCAGTATGCATTCAATAATGTGAGCTATTATTACTGTAAAATGTCATGTGGACTGGTATCATCATCCCCAAGGAAATGGCAAAACTATAGTACGGAGAAGTTAAGCCACGCACATGTCCAAGTTTGTTAGGCAAAGTGATAGCAAACAATTCAAACCCCGTCTCATCTCTACATCATCAGACATGTCAGCCACCAAGATAAGTAGACCTGGCTGAGTAGGTCAGTTCTCTTGGCAAAATTCCAAATTCTGTTCTATAGTAGATCTGGGAGGTTTGTGGGGACAGGTTAAAGGCTGGATGGTCCTAAAGTAAGGAAGCCACCTTGCTAATAGCCATTCATTCGTTGCTAATTTTCCCTTTATGTCCTAAGCAGCAGGCCCAGTGCTGGGAAGCAGGATTGCTGGAATATTCAGAACATGGACCCTGACTTAAAGATATCACCGTCTAGTGAAAGAGGCCAGTAAACAGAAAAAAGTAGCAAGTGCTATAGGTGTTGTGGTCAGGCGCCTTTCAAGCCAGGTCTTACATGATGTCACCTTTCTGGATGCAGAAAGTTCTGCTAACCTCTGCTCAGGCTTCAGGAAGTTTAGGTCTAATCTGGATGTGATTGGCTACAAGTAACAGAAGCATGCAAACAAGAAGTCAAGGAAGTTAGTAGGCAGGGAATCTCCAGGCTTGGCTAAAGCAAAGATCCAAAGTTCCGTCTTTGAAATAACTTCCAGAAGGGTGACGTGGGGAGCTCCCGCAGACCATCTCCCCAGTGAAACAACCATAACTGGCAAAAAGCCCTTTTAAAAAAGACACTTAAAATTCTCTGAAAATTGTCTTATTGACCTATGGAAAATGAAACATTTCATGGTAAGAACTTACCAGGAGATTGGTACCTCCTTGAAAGCAACAAGCTGAGCCCTAGACCATCGAGTAGGTTAACAGAGAAAGTCATGGAAAGAGACAGCTAGAATAGCCCTTCTGGGATCAAATCAAGCCTTAAAGACTGTCCCTGCAAAGAAGTCCAAATGTCACTGGAGCAGAGTGTGTAGCAGTTTATGCCCCAGGGCATTGTCAAAAACCCTAGAACAATCAGTCATCAATTAATGGAGGCTAACAGCCAGGTGTGATACTGAGAGAGGCAGACAGTCACACAGAGATAAGAAAAAAGACAGTCTAAGAGTCCTGTACAATACATTGGCATCGAAGGGTGACTGTGTTCATGACCAAGGCTGTGCTTTCTAAGAAGAGGCTGTACCCTGGACGAGAAATAGATTTTATCAGAAAATTCCAGCAAAGTCACTAGCCAAGTAAATATGCAAACAACAAGTCTGGGGTGGGTGGGGACTCTTATCTAGAGTTGCTATAATATATTATCTAAAACGTCCAATTTTCCAAAAATATCACGATACACGCAAAGAAATGAAAAGTATGGCCAATCAGGAACAGAAGCAGGCAATAGAATCAGCCTTTGAGAAAGCCCAGATGCTGGACCAAAGACATCAACGCAGCTGTAGAACGTATTCGAAGACCTAATGGAAGTCTTCGGCACGAATTGCATGGAGCACTGGGTGTTATAAGCAAAGAATGAATCATGGAACACCACATCAAAAACTAAGGATGTGCTATATGGTGACTGACATAACACAATAAAAAAATTAAAATTAAAAAAAAAGAAGTAAGGAAATAGGGCTAAGGCACATTGGTAGAAGTGAGAAGTGAAAGCTGAGAGTCTGACAGAGGAAAATAAATACTTAAAATGAGACCCAGGAGCATGAAGAGGTTGCACTTCTGGAAGAATAGGCTAACAGCCTTCAATTGCTCAGTACCTTCTCTATTTTATAGAGCGCATTTCAACAGTTCTCATTTTTTCAAAAAAAAGTCTAAATGTGCTCAGTGTTGTCTCATAAGACAGGAAGACATGTTTTAGATGGATTTTCATCAGTGATGAGTAAGCCTTTGCTATCTGGAAAGTTCACAGAGGCAACAGAGATGACTTCTGAGAGATCTCAGCTGAATGAGGTGTGCTGGCTGCATTGTCTATGCCAATATCAAATAAAGGCTTGTATGACAAAAGAAAAAGATAAATTTCATTAAACAAGTGCCTATTCTCATTAATCTTACTATTTAGTATGGGATGCAATCATCATTAAAAATACATCAATAAATCCATCAAGAGCATTTTGCTGCTTCGAGCTAAGCATTTGCTCCCCTATTTCAAAATGTGGAAAGTTTCTTATGTGGGTAAATATTTTGATGATCATGCTTCCTGGGAATTTCTTCATTTGGCTGTTAGATTATAAGCAAAATCATCCAAGAAAAGCAAGTCCCGTTTGAAAACAAGACAACTTCCTTTCTGTTTTCTACCTTCCTTTGTATGCAACGAACACATGTAGGAGCAAGGTCTTCTTATAATCAATGAAACAAGGTCAGTGACATATTTCACACTAGAAATAAAAAATTAAAACCTTGTTTTTTTAAGGGGTAATAATTGAATGAGAGTTCTAAGTAAATATGCTTGGTTTCATTAAAAAATAAGTAAAGGAAGGTACAATGACAGCATCTCATCCAAGACAGCCTGTCAATAGAGAGATAGAAATTATAAAAAAGAATCAAATGGAAATTCTGGAGTTGAAAAGTAGAATAACTGAAATGAAAAATTCACTAGCAGGATTCAATTGCAGATTTGTGATGGCACAAAAAAGAATTAATGAATTCGAAGATAGATTAATAGAGATTATGCAATGAAGAACAAACAGAAAAAAGAAGAAAAATGAACAGATCCTCAGAGACTAATCTTACCAATGTACACATAATGGGAGACTAAGAATGGGAGGAGAGAGAGAGAGAAAGGGACAAAAAAGGCAAAAAGAATATTTGAAGAAATGGGGGCCAAAACCTTTCTAAATTTGTTGGAACCCATGAATCTGAACCTACAAGAGACTCAGTGAATTCCTAGTAAAATAAATTCAGAAAGATCTACACTATACACATAGTAATAAAATTGTTGAAGGATGAAGACAAAGTCTTAAAAGCAGAAATGGGGAAGCAATCATATAGATGGGATCCTCAGTACTATCAACAGCTGATTTCTCATCAGAAACTAAGGGCAGTGGGATCATATATCCACAATTTAAAAAAAATTCTGTATCAAGTAAAACTATGTTTCAGTGAAGAAATTAAAACATTTCCACATAAACAAAAACGGAAAGAATTGTTGCTAGCAGAATTTTCTTATGAGAAATATTAAAAGTTCTCCAGGCTGCAATGAAATGACACCAAAAAGTAACTCAAATCTACACAAAGAAAATGAATCACCAATACATATGTAAATATAAAAGACAGTATAAGGGGATATTTTGTTTGTAACTTTTTTCTCTTATATGATTTAAAAAGACAATTATATAAAGCATTGATTATAAAACTCTTTTGACAGACTTCCAGTGTATAAAGATGTGATTTGTATGATAATGACAGCTCAAAAGGAGAAAATAAAGCTATAAAGGAGCATATTATATGCTATTGAAATTAAAGTGGCATTAATCTGAAGTATATTGTTATAATTTAAGATGTTAATTGTAATCCCCAGGAAAATCTCTCTCTGTTTTTATTTTTATTTTTTTAAAGATTTTATTTATTTATTTGTCAGAGAGAGAGAGAGAGAACACCATTGGGGAGTGGTAGGCAGAGGGAGAAACAGGCTCCTCGTTGAGCAAGGAGCCCAAGATGGAACTTGATCCCAGGATCCTGGGATCATGACCTGAGTCAAAGGCAGACACTTAACTGACCCAGGCATCCCTCCCCAGGAAAATATTTCAGAAAATAACTAAAAAATATAGTAAAAGACAAAGGAATTAAAATTGTATGTTAGCAGTTCTAACAACAGAAGGCAGTATGGAAGAAGGAGTAACAAAAAGACATAAGAAATACAGAAAATAAAGAAATGGCAGAGGTAAAGTCTACTTTATCAGTAATTGCATTAAATATGTATGGACTGAACACACCAAATAAAAGGCAGAGATTGGAAGAACAGATAAAGAAATATAATGCCGACTCCATGAAACAACTCTATGTTGACTCTAAGAGACACATTTTGGATTTAAAAACACAGTTTAAAGTAGAAGGATGGGACCAGATCTACCATGCAAACAGCAACGAAAAGAGAATTGGAATGGTTGTGAAAACAAGAAACAGATAGACTATAGATAAAAATTGCTATTAGGGAAAGAGGACATTTATATGACAAAATAATCATTCTATGATGCACATATAACAATTATAAACATATATGCAGCTATCAAAAGTGCCACAAAATACACAAAGTAGAAACTGACAGACATGAAGAGAGAAATGAACAATTTAACAATAATAGTTGGATATTTCAATAGCCTATTATTAATAATGGATTGTACAACTAGATAGATCAACAAGGAAACTGAAGACTTGAGCAACAGATAGACCAACTATACCTAGCAGACACCTATAGAACACTGCACCGAACCAGAACAGAATGTGCATTTTCCTCAGGTGCCCATGGAACATTCTACATTCTATAAGACACACCATACTTCAGGTGATCAGAGAAACCTTAATAAATTTAAAAGGGTTGAAATCATATCAAGTATATTGTCTGACAACAATAGATTGAAATTAGAAATCAATCACAAAAGGATATTAGGGGATTATATGAATATGTGAAAATGAAACAACATAGGAATCACAGGGGAAATAGAAAATACTTTGAATAAAAACAAAACACAACAAACCACACCAAAGCTTATGGGATGCAACTAAGACAAGGCTCAGAGCTGTAAATATGTATATTCAAAAAGAAACAAGATCTCAAGTCAGTAACCTCACATTTCAGTTTAACTTTCTTTAAACAAGAAAAAGATGAACAAACTAAATTGGAAGAAAGCAAAAGGAAAGAAATGGTAAATATTAAAGTGGAAATGGCTGAAAGAAAGAACAGAAAAACAAGAAAACAATAAACAAAAACTAAAATTAGCTCATTGAAAGATCAACAAAACTGAAAAACCTTTAGTTAGACTGGCCAGGAAAAATGAGAAAAGACTCCAATTACTAAAATCAAGCCTGAAAGAGAGATGCCACCATAAACCTTATGAGATTAAAATGTATTAGAAGGGAATATGATTAACGATTGTATTGGACAAACTATATGAAATGAACAGACTCCTAGAAAGACAAAAACAACCAAAACTGTCTCAAGGAAAAATGGAAAATCCAAATTGATGTATCATAAAGATAGGAAGTGGGTAATGGACCTTCTCACAAAGAAAAGCCTGGCCCAGGTGGCTTCTTACTGACTTCTACCAAATGTTTAAAGAATTAATATCAATCCCTTACAAACTCTTCCAGAAAGTAGAATAGAAGAAAACACCTTCCAACTAATTCTACGAGGCCAATATTACCCTGATATGAAAACCAGGAAAAATATCACAAGATTCCTCATAAATATAGATGCAATAATCCTCAACAAAATTTTGTTTTATTGTGCTTCTAAGGCTTTCCCTTCTTACTCAGAGCCAAAGTCCTTTATGATGGTCCCCAAATACCCTCCATTACTGAAGCCTTCCCCTCCTCCCTCAGTCCTGCTAGGCCACAACCTCTCCAGAATTCTGTGATCTCTATTATGGCACCTCTAAGGAGGTTTCAGCATGTCCCATCATCGGCTTACGACCTATTCATGCTTTGGCCCCAACTCAATCTTTTGCGAGTCTACCTGTAGCCTTTGCCTGTGAGGCAGGGACTTGTCTTACTAAGAAGGCCATGTTTCTCAAGTGGGGGAAGAGTCTTTTAACCCCAAAAAGCTTTAGCAGAGGTAATAAAAACAATAAGTAAACCATACCTACAACTTGAATATATTTTACTTGTTTGATTTAAGAGTAACTTGTATATATTGGGTGTTTTTGTTTTTTTTTTAAAGTAGGCTCTGCACCCAGCATGGAGCCCAACATAGGGCTTGAACTCATGACCAGAGATCAACACCCATGCTGAGGGTCTACTGGGTGGCTCAGTCAGTTAAGCATCCAACTCCTGATTTCAGCTCAGGTCATGATCTCAGGGTCATAAGATCGAGACCCATGTTGGGCTCCCTGCTCAGCAGGAAGTCTGCTTGAGGTTCTTTCCATCTCCCTCTGTCCCACCCCCCCAGCTCTTTCTCAAATAAATAAACAAATGAACAAACAAACAAATATTTAAACAACAACAAAAAAAAGGACCTGAGCTGAAATCAAGAGCCAGGTGCTCAACCAACTGAGTCACCCAGGCACTCCTATATTGGGTATTTTTAAAGTGCCTGCAATGTTTAAGGTTATTTGGCGTATTGGTGTATCTAATTAAAAAGTGTAACTGAGTCATGGATTTAGGTTTATGATTTTATGTTAAAAAGTTTATGTGATTTTATTAAGTTGGGAACTGATTTGAAACATGCAAGAAACCTTAAGAGTCACCATATTGCAAGTGTTACTAAAGTATTTCCAAGTTTTTATTTAGTAGACAGATAAAATACCTAAAAAAATTAAAATCAACTGTATTAAATTTAATGATGCAGTTGAAAATGTTAAGTTAATTGCAAAGGCCCCCTGAAACCTGGTTATTAAAGTTTGCTAGCTCCAGAGGTAGAATAAAGATTTGTAGGTTGGATTTAAAAGTTTAATGAACAAAATTTTTTTATTTCTTTTTTTTTTAAGATTTTATTTATTTATTTGACACAGAGAGAGAGATCACAAGTAGGCAGAGAGGCAGGCAGAGAGAGAGGAGGAAGCAGGCTCCCCGCTGAGCAGGGAGCCCGATGTGGGCCTCGATCCCAGGACCCTGAGATCATGACCTGAGCCGAAGGCAGAGGCTTTAACCCACTGAGCCACCCAGGCGCCCAAAATTTTTAATTTCTAATTTTAATATATTTCATGTGAAATTTAACCTTAAAGTAAATAGGGATGCCTGGGTGGCTCATTCGGATGAGCCTCTGCCTTCAGCTCAGGTCATGATCCCAGGGTACTGGGATCAAGTCCCACATCAGGTTCCTTGTGCTCTTTCTCCCTCTCTCTGACAAATAAACAAAAAAATTTTTTAAACCTAAAGTAAATAAAAATAGTCTTTTTTTGTGTATAAAAGTTATTCTTAGGGCATCCACACTGATATTTCAGGGATGGGCACATGACTCACCAGAGTCAATGAGAACATGTTTTCCAGGATTTCTGGAAAGGTGAAGCTGTTTTCTTCTCCTTTCCACAAGAGCTATCAAGGCATACCTCCTCTCTTCCCTTAGTCAGTAGAGTAGATGATATGAAATCTAGAACAACGGGGCCATTGGGTACACAAGAGAAGCTGGGCCTATTTTATGATGGGACAAATATGGAGCCAGAAGAAAAAATCTAAACAGCACAGCACTGTCAGATAAAAAGAAATTAGCCCTCTGGTAGCATAATTTGAGTTGCTGGATCAACCTTTGCCTGAACCTACTGTTGGACTCTTTGGGTATGTTATCCTTCAAATTCCAATTAAGAGTTTCAGCTGGATCTTCTGAAGGGGTTCTGACCAGTAGAAGGAGTCTGTAATGGTAGTGTTGTGGATTGAGTCTGGATTTGGATTCAGATATACCTGCATTCATATTCTGTTGTAGCACTCAGGGGCTGTGAGGCCACAGACACTACTTTTTCTTTCTGGGTTCCAGGCCTCTTCTGAAAAATATCAATAAACCCTCTACCCACATACCAAAGGTCCCCAGCACAGTGCCTCTCTAACACTGTAGGTGACTAAGAAAGATACTCATTTACCACATTCTAGTTGCTGAGGACCAATCAGGAACAGACTCCCTGCCTCATGGATGTCTGTTCCTTTCCCTCCTTTTCCTTTTATTCTTACATGCTTGTGTCACATGTGCCCCAACAGTAATTGTGCAGCTGAATGGAGTCTTTCTCTCATCCACGGGAAATCCAAAGTGAGAGTTGTCTCACTTCCCCAAGATTCCAGCACATTTCATTCCTCTATAAAGATTCCCAAGATCCCTTTGGTTTATGTTAAGAGTTGTTTGTGTCCTTGGTTTACTGTGCCCGCTACAGTCAGAGTATCGTACTGACACCATGCATGGGATGCGGTATACAGTGGGTACTTAACAAGTGTTTGATGCATGAATCAATTAATTTAAACCCAAACAAACCCCTTGAAAGTCTCATTCGATCTGTTTTCTCATACATAAAATAAGAACAAGAGTTACTTACTCTTGGTTGCTTTCTCCTGCCCACGAATGGCTGCTCCTGCTCCTGCAAGCTAGAAGTGGCTCACCTTTTCTCAGTTCTTCTGTTTGATCATCCATTTCTCCACTGAGATCTTGAGGCTGTTGATGATTAAGGGACTAAAACCGTAGCAAGCTAACAGCTGATGTGGCGGCATCCATCACTGACTTCATTTTGCTGCTTTGGCTTTGCCTGTGGATGAGATTGAGATACACTATTAACTTGGATGCTTCACTGGAGGGCTGTTTTGTGCCTTCAGTAATGAGATTTGGCAGTTCTTTGCTATTCTCTACCGGAGTTGGAGCTGAGCCTGTTGGTTCCAGGCATCTGGTTAAATTGTCCTCTGAATTTGTCTTTAATTCTCATATATGAGTAAAATCAAGTCATTTGGGGAGCAGTTTCCTTCATCCACCTCTGTACCGGTTAGAAATGTGGTTAGTGCAAGAAATAGAAAACCAGACTCTAATGGTTATAATCCAACAGAGGTTTATTTTTCTCATATAACAAGACCGGAGTTAGTTGGCTGCTGGTTTTGGTTCAGTGACTCAACGATGTCTTGACATTTCCTTCATGGTAACAAGATGGCTGCCACCACACCAATCATCATGTCGGTGTTCGAGGCAGAAGGAGAAAACCAAAGCTTTCAGAACCCCTAGCCCCATCCTGTGCACAACTCAGCAGACTTTGGCATAGGTCTCTTTAACCAGAACTGGGTCATGAGGCCACCCTCAGCTGGGAAAGCGGGGAATAGGACCACAGAGTTGGGCTTAGACCAGTTGTGATCCATGCCATCAATCAAGACACAAAGTCATCCTAGTAATGTCTCCCTCAGCCTTCTTCAGATGCTGCTGCTGCTGTGGTGTTTGCACGATGATGCTCAGAGTTGCGATCTTTTAGGTTTTTACTCAACCCCTGTGTTTGCTGGCCCTCTCTGTCTCTTGAGATCTGAATAAGATTGACTTATGGCAGACACTCTCCATGCCAATTCTAGCTTTGGACTCCCATTTCCCCAAGTGTTATCTCTATTCCCTTCCCTGGGTCCCTTCAAATGTTCCCATACTGCTTTGTCCTCTCCACCATCACCTAATCCCCTCCAAGGAAAAGAAAACCAAACCACACAAAGTGAAAATGGCAGACATTAATAATGTGTGAGAGTCCCAGGGAGGAGTTGCCTTGCACACCATCCTCCAAGCACCACCGTGTCGCACGGCCCATCTTGTTCTTAAAATCCATCTGGTGTCCAAGCATCTTCCTTCAGGCACTTTGCCCCACACAGTCCAGGCCACCATCTTTCTGCAGCCTTCTCTACCTTCTCTGTCCTTTCCTTCTCCCTCCCTGGATGAGAACACCATTCTCAGCAAAACAAACACCTCAGTCAGAGCAGTTTGACTTCCCCTCTTGGGTGCCCTGACGCTGCTAACACTTGGGCCCTTGTCTTCTACCCTTAGTGATTTATTGAGCTCTTTTTTTTCCAAATTAGGAACGATCCCCACTCCTACTCTCCGCTAGAGAAATGCCAAATATTAATAGCATTTGACTTTGTTACATGCCCAACTATAGTGTGGAGTGATAGAGGTCTCAGTTAATTCCTGAGTTAGAGCATCTGAGGGGGGAGAGGGGGAGGCTAGACCAGCAAGCACCGATTGGAAGCTATTTCTTTTGGAGGACTTTGAGGAAGGAGTGGTCCACATCACTCACTAGGCTCTCTTCACTGATATCTAGGGCAAAGCTCAGCCACTCAGAAAGGCTTCCCATGCCTCCCCCTTGTCTCGACGTTCTTTACGTAGATACCTACTCAACGTGAGCTTGTAGAGGGTTTTCATCATTTTGCTTCTGTGCAATGAGCATGCATGAATGAGTACATTCATTTGTAAATGTACATGTGTAAACGCACACACATGAAACTTGACTTCACACAGGGCTTTCATGTTCATCATCTCCCTGGATTTTCCGGTGACATCGAAGTTTGGAGCTTCTGGGGAAACATTCTGTTTCTAGACCTGGATATTGGATGGACGGGAATTTTGTGAAATTTTTGTGAAATTCGCTGAGATGTGTGCTTATGATTTGTGTTTGTTCTTTAATGTTTAATTGAAGTACAGTTGACATTTGACATCATATTAGGTCCAGGTGTCCAATATAGTGGTTGGACAATTCCATACATGACACGGCACTCGCCATGGTGAGTGTAGTCACCACCTGCCCCCATATAAAATGTTTACAGTATTCTTGACTGTATTTCCTAAACTGCACTTTTTCATCCCCTTAACTTTTTGTTTCTAAATCTATATTATATTCCACTTTAAAAAATGTTTTAAAAATGCCTCCCAAAGATTTTTATCCCCACTACAGGGTTCACGGAAGATGGACACAGCTTGGCGTGATGGGGAAGGCACTGCATGCAGGCTCCAGAATTTCAGGTTCTAGACCAGCCCACACCTTGTCTTAACCAGCCTCAATGTCCACTGCCTATTTCTGAAAGGGGAATATTAATAATTATGCCTAATCCATATGATTGTTTTGAGAGTAAATGAGGTCATGGATGTGGAAGCATGTTGAAAACACGCATGTGGGGGCTCATAATTCTCCTTTGTTGGGGAGGGCAATGGGGGAGGGCAAAGGGCTGGCTCAAAAGCGACTCGGTGATCCAAACCCTCCCAGAAGCAAATTAGAGCTTTGGCCTGGTGCTGGCCTTCAAAATCTTGTTTCTGATAAGCACAGCAAATCAAGGCAAAAATCAAGACAAATTATTCACAGGGTTGGCCGGTCTTGACCCTCCAGGCGTGCTCTCTGTGGAAGCTGACTGCTACCTCAGTGAAGTCACAGGCCTCAGCCTCCGCCTTCCACCATCTGTCAGGACTCCCGGCACCAGCAGCAGGAGATGGGGCCAGGGCCTCCTCCTGTCTCTCTTCATTAGCAGCTCCTTCCAGAGAAAGGGAGCAAGCCATCTCTGCTCCGGGCCTTAGGGCCCAGAGGGAGGCGTAGACCGGGCTCTCCAGAAGATCAACAGGGCTGGTGGAGGGGTTGTCAGAAGCCAAATTAAAAGTCTCTGGCAATTTGGGTCCTCATCTCTCATGCCATGAGTGCCTTCGACATTGTAATAAATGGTCCAAATGAAAGGCTAAAAGAAAACCACTGTGGCGTGGGGTCAGGCGGGAGAGAGGGAGGCAGAGGGGCTGAGGGTGGGCGGAAGGTGGGGAAGTTCAGCTCCAGATCCGGTGGGTTCTGCAGCCCCTCCCTCCCACACACACCCACCCTCTTACTCTGCTCCACATAACCCGCCCCCAGCCTCGGACACATCGTGCAAGCTGGCTGTGGTCATTGTTGAGAGCATAGGGGTGTGCCATGCCCCTTGCTGCTCTGCGGGACCCCCTCCCTGCCACAGGCTTCTCGCTGCAAGTCCCCAGGACTCGGCCGGAAGATCCCTGCTGTTGCAGGAGCAGAAGCCCCTGGGTGTCGTTGGCCCGAGGGGCGGCCCTCAGCCACTGCAGAACGGGAGGTGGTGGATCAGTATTCCCATCGTCCTCGCCCTCAGGTGGGACATAGCCCCCCAGAACCCCCTCGGAGTTGAGTCCCATGCCCATTCCCCCAGATACCTCCTCTTCCTCTCCCGCGCTCCTTCCCCAGTGCCCCGCCGAGCCCACTGTCCGGCTCGAACATCCAGGAGCACTCAGATCCTAGCCTCGGGGCCTGCTTCTGCCAGAACCCCCCTGAGACCCTGTGTCTTCCTTGCTAGAATGGCAACCGTACAAGAGCCATGGTCTCTGGGTGGTTCAGGGATATCGTCTCAGCACCTAGAAATGTGTCTGGCACATCAGGGACCCTGCAGAAACATGTGTCGAACAGATTGTTTGCGCACTGAATGGCAATTCACGCCTACTGCCAAGCGCCGTGCCAGGCATCCAGGACATTCTGAGAACAAGACAGGTGCGAGCCCTGCCGCCTGGTGCTCACAGTCTAGTGGGAGCAGAAAAATAGACCGCTGCTGCATGACGGGGACGCACAGAGGGCTGGGGGCACAGAGGAGACCCAGGGTGGAGACCGTGGGGTGACAGACGGGGGCGGGCCCGGCTTCACCGGGGGTGAGGGACAATCTCTGCAGTCATGCAGGGCCCACGCTTACAAGGGGCCCAAACTTGGTTTGATGCTTTGCTGTTGCCGTCTGGAAACTCAGCACATTCCCAACAGGGTCCCACGTTTCCATTTTGCACTGTGCCCAGCAAGTCAGGTTTCTGGGACTTACTGGTGTGAGATCCACACTGAGACCCGAGAGGCTGCATGGAGGGAGGGGGACTGAGAAGTACTGTCTTCCAGGCAGGAACCCCAGCATGGCAAAGGCTCAGAACATTCTGGAAACTGTAGTACTTTGGTCCCGCTGGAGTTTCAAGGGCACAGGGATGCCAGAGAGGGTGGCGGAGGCCAGACTGTGAAGGGCTCCAGGGTCCTGTGCGAGGGTCCAGGGGCGGAATCAGGTGTTGCCAGTGGGGCAGGAGGGTGAAGGGGCCAGTCTGGAGTCAGAGAGCCCGGTCAGAGCTGCTTCCAAGAGTCCTGGGCAGAGAGATGGGGGGAGGTGGCAGATCTGAGTGGCATTTAGGAAGGGGGAGCTAGTACTCAGTGACTGATTGGATATGGAGAGAGAAGTCGTGCCAAGTCTGTGTTTACCCAACACCTCCAAATCGAGACCCCTGGGGGGTGGTTCCCAGGGAGGTCTGGGCATCGTGCCCCTCAGATGCTAGCTTGTGATGCAGCCCAGCTCAAGCAGGGGAGACGAAACCCCTGCAAGAGAAGCTTGGCTCCAGCCTCTCTTCTCCCAGATTGAACACAAGCTCCAAATGAGCTTTCTGCCCAGAACTTTAATATGTTAAAAATGACCGTGGAGCCTGCCTCTGCCTCCCAGTGCCCGGTGCTGCAGGAACCCCGGCAGGGCGTGAGAGAGGGAGAGAGGAGCGGATGGCACAAAGGGGACTACCTTGATCCCCCCGAGCCCCCAAGGTCAGATCGTGCCGTTCTCGTGAATCCTGGAACACGGAGCGTCAAAGCTGGAAGCAAAGTCGGCTGTAATCTCTCCCATCCTCCTTCTGTTTATGGATGGAGAAGCAGACCATGCTCAAGGTCACAAGGGCGGGTGGAGCATCCTGGCCTCCTGACTCCCATCCCGGGGCTCGTTCCATCCTCCCATGCTTCCTCCCTGACTCATGACCCTTGGCCTCTCCCACCCCAGAGCATTTGGGAGTCACACAGCTCCGGGTCTCAGCGTCCCTCGAGGTGGCTTTGAGCTTTATAGAATAAAAATGTTAACTCAAAATGCTTTCAGCAGTAGCTCTCCAAGTGTGGTTCCCCAGACCAGCTAGCATCAGCATCACCTGGGAGCTTGTTAGAAACGTACATTCTTGGCTTTGCCTCCTGAATCGGAAATGCTGAAAGCGGGGTCCAGCCACCTGTGTTTTCACAGGTGATGGTAATGCCCACTCACGTCCGAGAACCACCGACATAAGCATTAAAGATGTTTACTATCTCACAGAACAAGAGGCCCCAGGGTTGGTTATTTCAGTGGCTTGATGGCTTTATAAGGACCCAAGTTCTGTCTGTCTGTCCATGCTTTCTTTGTCCGTGCATCAGCCTCTGTCTTCAGGCTCCGCCCTCCCCAAGTCACCAGGGGGCTGCCTCCAAGGACAGCTTCCCCATGAGAACATCAGGAAGCAGAGGAGACTGTGCGTCCAAACATCTCTTTCTCTTTTTTTTGAGAGAGAGAGAGCAAGAGAGCGCACACGGTGGGGGGGGGCAGTGGGAGAGAGAGAATCTCAAGGAGACTCTCCACTAAGGGTGGAGCCCCACACAGGGCTCGATCTCACGACCCTGAGATCATGACCTGAGCCGAAGAGTCGGCCACATACCCAACTGAGCCACCCAAGTGCCCCGGCCAAACAGCTCTCTTAATCAATGAGGGAACCTTTCCTAGAAGCCCCCCAGCAGACAGCCCCTCATATCTCGTTGGTCACAAGTGGGCCATGCACCCTTCCCAAACCCATCCCTGGCTGGGAAAGGAGAGCAATTATGATTGATTAGCAGTCCTCTCTAGCTCCCGACAGGAAAACCAGCAGAGCAACAAAAAGTTCAAATTTCCCAGCCCCTCCACCCTTCAATCCTGGCTCTGCCACGTGCTCGTTTCGTGACCTTGGTCAAGTTACTTAACCTCTCCATGTCTCTGTTTTCTCATCTGCAAAATGGGCATAAAAATAACACCCATGTCATAGGATTGCCAGGACTAATGAATTCATTTTTGCAGAGCACCTTAGGTAAGACCTGGTTGTTGTGGTGGTTTGTTAAACATCGTCCAAGCTGTTATTTATCTTGATTTTTTTTTATTTGTTCCGTTTTTTTCCTAACTTCACAATAGAGCTCGGAGATCATCCAATAATCGTACAGAGAGCACTGCGTCATTCCCTTTTTATGTATTTATTTACTTATTTTGGTTGCAGAATATTCCATTACGTGAGTATACATAATTTGCTCAGCAATTAGGTTATTTTAATTTCTTTGCTATTACGAACAATGCTGCAGTAGATAAACCTGTAGATAATGTTGCTTCACGTGTGTGTGAGTACGTACGTAGGACAATATCTTAGAAAATGAAATGAATACTGAAGGATTCATGCATCTGTAATTTTGATAGGTACGGCCACACAGCCCTCCGGAGTGGCGAGACCAAGCTTCACCACAAGGGGCTGCTTTCCCACGGGCCCACGACCCCAACAGCCACCCGTGTGCAACCCCTCCCACCCCAAGACACTCCATGTACCTTGTTGCTCTCATTGGCCTGGGAAGAAAGAGGCCCCGAGAGGCAAGATGACTTGCCTGCAGGTCATCGGTGAGATGGGAGAGGAGCTCACACCTAGTCAAGTCCTTCACAGTTTCCAGAGCATGTGCCCTCCTATGACGGACAATCCTTTGGGTGCTGGCTCCCAGTATGCTTCCACTCCACCTCTGTACCCTCTTTCCCCCTCCCCTGCAGCCAGCACTTGTCTCTTTCAGAGGACCTGCACTGATAGAATAGGAAGTGCCTGGAAATGCATGACCTCCTGAGGGGAATGGACTTCCTCCAATCACTGATGAGTGTAGGAGTTTAAGTACTATGGGACTGACCCGAAGTGGGACTTGGAGATGACACACCCCTTGCTTGGCTTCTGTCCATTTCCTGCTTGATTTCCCACTGGCTTTCCAGAATGCTCCACGGTGAGATAGTCTCCTCTCTGTTGTTATATTACATCCTGTTACATGGAATGCTTTCTTTACTTCCGTAGGAATCCTTGTCTCAGGGTTAGCTTCTGGGAACCCTAACCTCAGGCACCTTCTGTGGTCTCCCTCATTCTTCCCTGTCATTGTGCCCATTATACAGAAGAGAAGACAGGTCAGGAGGTGACTAGTGGGAAGTTGTGATGTCTCCAAGCAGCGCAGGCGGGACCAGTACCCAGGACTTCGAATTCCTCATCCTTCGAAAGAAGGACTTGAAGCGCCAGACTGGGCTGAGAGCGAAATGTGCTCCTTCCTCTTTCCTCACCTCCCGAATGCACAGAATCTTCTATAAACACCTGAGCGTTGCAGGTGCCTCTCTCCATATGGCGTGTCTGGGTCCCCGGGCCTCTGCTTCATCTTGTCTCCAAAGTGATTATCCTGTCTGATGGCACAATCAGTTCCTTATTTCATGTCGGTCACATCCTAAATGCTGAGTTTGACTATAATTGCAGCAAGCAGACCATAATACATTTATTTAACATACCCTGAGTTAGGACCTCTTGCATACATTTGCATTCTATTTGCATCTATTTGATTAAACTGGAGAAAAAACTCAACAGATGCAGCCCTTAAGGCGGGCCGGCTGGAAAGAGCCGGAAGAGAACCCAGCTTGGCCCTGCCTCTGGGTCTGCAGTCAGTCAATGGCTGAGCAGACCCTTCCCTCTGCTCTGCCTACAGGGCTTACCCGGGCAGGAGCTGACGGTCTTATAATGAACTTCACCTTACCCAGGACTCGTCAGACCCGGGACTGGGGTGACGTCCCTCTGTGTCCAAATGCCCCCTCCCACGTATGTTGCCCCAGACCACGCTCCATGAAGGCCAATCTTGCCTGTCCGGCCACTGCTGGATTCCCAGACCCTGTTAGATGAATAAATGAATGAATGAACGAACGAATGAGTGAATGCACATGGTCTGCTTTATCTTTGTGAAGGACGGTCCTGCTCCTGTCCCTCTCTTGCTCAGAAACTCAGAGGCTCCTTATGAACTATGGGATAAAATCCAGGTCTCCGTCCCAGCGTTCGGAGCCATTCAAGTCTTAGTCCAAACCTGTGAGAGCTCAGACACTGGCTGCACAGCTGCCACACCAGGCCCGTGACAATGATCCTGAAACTTGGCTTGGAGAGGCGAAAGAGGTGAGCTCTCTGACTTTCTTCCCTTCCTTCTGCACCCTCGGTGAGAACACCGAGGTCCAGGGCCTGTGCCAAATGCCAGGGTAGGGAGGGAAGGGAAGAAATGATACAGAGCTTTGCCGGGGAGGGGACAACAGGCAGGAATGCCCTGTTTGGTATCTGCAAAGAAGTCTAATTAGGGTTAGCCTCCGGAGGGCGGCAAGACGCTGCCTGCACTTCCCCAATATGTCCAGGAGGGGGCGGTAGCATCCCTGGTTACAGGCACCTGCATCTTTGATCGGATGCATCTGGGAGCGTTCGAACGTGTGAGCCAGGTGTGGATGAATGTGTTTCCAAGTGCGGGAGAGGGTCTGAGCATGTGATTGAGCGCCCGGAGTGAGAACGTGTGTGTCTGTGGGTGCCTTTATTCATTTGCCTCTCACTCACTCACAAGTGTATAAGTGCGCCAAGCCCCGCTCTAGATGCCGAGGACACAGCAGTGAGCCAGGTGGATATGGTCCCTGCCCTCATGAGACCAGGCTGGGTGGAGGAGAGACAAAGAAAAAAAGCAGGCAAACAACTAGAGTGACACCAGAGGGTGATGCAGGTGGCCTCAGGCAGAAGGAGGCGATGCATTTGGACCAGGAGGTCCGAGAGCTCCTCCTCCAAGCAGGTGGCTTTGGGGCTGAGACCAGAAGGACAAGGAGGAATCGGCCAAGCAAAGCTGCAAGAAGATGGTTCCCAGCAGAGGGAGCAAAGAGGGCAAAGGGCTGATGGGTGCGTGTCTGAGTCCGAGTTTGAACAGTTTGGATGGTCGTCTAAGATAGAAGGTGCTCAGATAGGGGAGTGATATGATGTTTGGGTTACAGTTTGAAGCCCCTCTGGCCACTGAGAGGAACATGACTTAGAACTGAGCAGTGTAGACAGTGAGGAAGCTATTGCAATGGTCCGGGCGAGAGTGGCCCCGGCTGGGCCCCGGCTGTGGCGGTGGAACTGAGAAGGGCCCCGTCCCGTGCACTTCGTAGGGGGTGCTGACTGTGGGGCAAGAGGAGGAAGCAAGGGCCCCCCCGGTTCTTGGCCTGGCCCCAGCTGGACTCCTACACGGCAGGCAGCTGTGACGGGGGCAGCTCTGCATATTAAAGGCCTGTTTCTGCCTCAGGTCTGGGCACCCTGGCTCCTCTCACCAGCTCAGACCTCAGGGCTGCGGGAACCGGGGGTGTGGAGGGGTGGACAGCTGCTCCCCCAGGCCCTCCTCCCTCCTCTGCCTTTGGGAGAGAGGCTTCCCCGGGCCGGCCTTCTGGGACAGAACATTCGGCTTGCATCCTGCTGGGGCCAGTTAGCAGCTCCACACTGCCCGGGGCTGTACTCCCCACTCCTTCGGTCCTTCCTTGGGGAGAACACGGGCTTTGCAGACAGATGCACAGAACTTAACTCTTGAACCCCAGCCCTGGGTCATGAGGAGGCCCTGGCCGCACAGAGGGCGCCTCAGCCAAAGTCAAGGCCCCCAGCCCCCAGCAACACCCCATGCACGGGTGAGGAAGGCAGATCGCAGCCCCAGCCTCTGAGCTCCCCCAGCGAATGGCAACAGGAACAGGGGTGCTGGTCTCCCCCGTGCCCTGGCCATGCCACCCAGTCACACGCATGGCAAGCGTTGCTGTTTTTTGTTTTTTTTTTTTTAATTCATTTGACACAGAGAGAGAGATTACAAGTAGGCAGAGAGGCAGGCAGAGAGAGAGGAGAGAGGAGGAAGCAGGCTCCCTGCCGAGCAGAGAGCCCGATGCGGGCCTCGATCCCAGGACCCTGGGATCATGACCTGAGCCGAAGGCAGCGGCTTTAACCCACTGAGCCACCCAGGCGCCCAAGCATTGCTGTTTTAAGTCATGACGGTTGCACAGCAACAGATAACCGAGAGGAATGGGCTTGTATCCCAGCTCTGCCNTGCTGTTTTCAGTCATGACGGTTGCACAGCAACAGATAACCGAGAGGAATGGGCTTGTATCCCAGCTCTGCCCTTACCAGCTATGCGAGCATCAGGGAGCAGCTTCACCTCCCCGGGGCTCAGGGTCTGGGACTGTGGAATAAGGATACGGACCCCCCATGAGCAGGTACCCTCAGGAGAAATCCACCTGACACCGGAAGGGTGGACTCATCCGTGCAGGGTCGCACAGAGAGCACGCAGAGACCTGGAAGGCGGAGCCCAAGCCAGTGTCACGCGTCATCTTGGGGTCCTTGTCCCCATACCCAGAAGCACTCCCTGAAGGGCCAAGCTGGACGGGCCAAGGAAGGGAGGCGGTGGCGTGTGCAGAAAGGGAGAGCATCCAGAGGCTTGGGGCTCCTCGGGGCGTGGTCCTATCGGTGTCCACTGAGGGCATTGCCTCCCAGAGCCAGGGCCCAGGCGCCAGGCCAACCCAGCCCACCCCAAGTAGCTCAGGGCCTTGACCGCTCACCGCTGGGGGCAGCCACATGTGCTGTGCTCACACTGTGGACCCTNGCTGTGCTCACACCGTGGACCCTACCTCACCGGGACCTGGGAGGGATTGGCCCACCGACGCCTTCCCTCTTTATCTCACCTCCACCTCTAAAAACCTGCTCTGGGGGCGCCTGGGTGGCTCAGAGGGTTAAAGCCTCTGCCTTCGGCTCAGGTCATGATCTCAGGGTCCTGGGATTGAGCCCTGCATTGGGCTCTCTGCTCAGCAGGAAGCCTGCTTCCTCCTCTTTTTCTGCCTACTTGTAATCTCTCTCTCTCTCTGTCAAATAAATAAATAAAATCTTTAAAAACCTGCTCTGAAACCCACTTTTGGCCCCTGGGCCCTCTGCCCTCCCTCTCTCTCTTCACGTCCCCATTGAGGGGCTGTCTGCTGGCCCACCACTTGATCCGGGGCACAACACATGGCCGGGCTGGGTGTCCCTCTCCTCGCCTGTCCGGAGGGGCTGATGATCCCTATTTGCCGAGTTCTTGTCAGGATTAAAGACAATAATAACCACACGGTAGTAGGTGTGTGCTTCCAGGAGATGCTAGAAGAGTGGAGGTGGGGAGGGCCACATGGAAATACCCCTGCAGGGGGAAGGCTCGCTTCCGAGCCCCCGCGGACACCCCGCCCGCCCTCTCCGCACCCGGGAGGAGCTGGTCTGGGCTGGCGATGTGGGCCACTGGCAGAAGCTCCCAGCCACCCACAGTGTGCAACGGTGCCTGTTGCCAGGCAACGGGCCTCCGCTCGGGCCTTGAGTCCCAAGGTCAGCCGCCCACCAGCTGGCTTGCTATTTCTGGGCTGTGGGGGCTGCCAGGGGCCTCCTAGATTGCTCTCCTCCATCGGGCAGGCTGTGCTGTGGGGACTCCCTAAGTTGTCATGCCCCTCGAGAGGCAGACGCAGGAGAGGAGGGAATGAGGACTATCGATCTGTCACCAGGTTTGGGGACCAATGAAGGGAGGGGGCGGGGTCTTGCCAAAGACATGGAGCAAGGCAGTGATGGCGCATTGGCTCTAGAACCCGGGTCGACCTTCTACCTCCCATCCCTGCTGCAGAGATGATCAGAGAGGTCAAATGACTGACCTCAGGCCACCCAGTGACTCGGGGGTGGAGTGAAGTCCAGCCACATCCGCCTGTTCCAAGGCATCACTTAGGCTTGCTTGTAGTTTGCAGGCAGGTCTCCTTGGAGCCTCAGGTGTCTGCAGAGTGTCTGAGAGGCCTCGGAGGGGAGGTGACAGAGGGGTGGGCTCCCAAGTGGGGCTCTGATATTCCCTATCCCTTTCATCCATTTTATCTGGGTCTCACATGGAACAACGGAAGGTAAACTCTTTTTGAAAACTTGCTGACTCCTCCAGCACCTTCATCACATCAGCATGGAAACCGAGGCTCAGAGAGAGCAAGGGGCTTGCTCGGGCAGCACAGCCCGGACTAGGAGCAGGGTTCCCGAACCCACGAGGGCTGCCCTGGGAAGAGGAGATAACGTGGTGAGCACAGGGACTTTGCACGCACCAAGCAGCAGCTAATAAAGTGCCTGAGCACCAGGACCTCGACCCCCCACAGCGCTGGGCTCAGTAACAGAAAGGACGAAGCCAGGTCCTCACAACATCTCCCACGGGGACATTTATCGTTCTCAGTCACCCAGTACCTGTGCTCCCCTTCCTAACAGTGCCCCAATCTGACTACGTTTCCCACGTGGCATGGAGTCTTTGTAATTTGACAGATCCTTTGGGATAACTTCTCTAGTTCTCCCCTCCCACTGCAGAACGCAGTAGAAATAATAATCCCAACTAACGTTACCGAACATCTTCTGAATGCCAGGTGTTGGTCTCAGGGCTTTACATGCATCAGTTCATTGCATCTTCTCAGTAAGCCTGGTGCACTTACAGAGGGCCAAAGCATGCTCTGAGATGAACGTGCTCCTATGGGGCTGACTGGGATTTGAGCAGAGATAGGCTGGCTCCTGGGGTCTTTTCCTTGGGCTTCTCACCATGCTGATCCAGCCCAGGCTGGCCCCGTGACCTCATTCTGATGTGTGGGATTTTGACTCCTGAGGATGCAAGCAGGCAGGGATGCAAGGATGGGGGTGCTGCTCATTTCAGACTCAGGGTCCTGACAATCTACTAGTGACTGTTCTGGCTCCTGCCTGATTCCAAGCCTGGTTCTCCCCCCAAGTCTGTGATTCTCAGGAATCTCCCAGTAAATTCTCCTTTTACCCCAGTACCAAAGGACCCAAGAGATACAGGACAAAGCATGTATCAGTTAGTGGCTACTGCAGAACAAAACATGAAAATGAGTGAATTGGAATGACCAGCAATTATTCCTCTCTATCCTATATGTTATTGGGAAGTTTGTCTGGTCTGGACCAGCTCCTCCAGGGCTTGATGGTTAGGCTGGCCTCATGCACCCATCTGGCAGTTATTGGCCTGGTTGGTCTGGCAGCCCCCAGCGGGGATGGCGTCCCACCCTCCAGCAGCCTGGGTCAGGCTCAATCCCGTGGTTCTGAAGAGCAGTGAGTGCTTTGCAAGCCTCTGTGTCATGTTTGCTATGGTCCCATTGGCCAAAGCAAGTGGCAAGGCCATGCCCGGAGTCAGGTTAGGGAGGATGAGAAAGGGCATGAACGGAGGGAGGGGATATATGCATGGCCATTTCCACCATTTATGAGCAGTGGGGCTGATTGTTGGAGGCGGGGGCTCTGATGTTTGCTTTGGCACAGAGGAGACCCTAAGGTCGGAGGGCAAAGTGACTCCAAGGGCACACTGTGGGCAGAGGCAGAGCCTGGATTTTCCAGATGCTCTGGAATCTCTGGTCTCACCGCCCCCCCGCCCCCACCTAGTTAAAGCAGGGTCTGGTTTTTCTCTCTGATGTGAAATAAGCTGATAGGATAATCCTTCTTTCGGGTAAGGAAAAGCTACAGTGAAACATTTGTTGTGCAAAATTAGCGAGTCCCATTTCCTGTGTGGAGCGCTGACCTGGGATAATTGCCTTTATGCACAGAAAAATAAGAAAGGGACCTGAAAACGCTTTCCAGAGCCCAGAAAGGTCGCCTTCTTTAAAAAATCAATTACCTATTCCCACTTCAGAGAAAACACTTCACGCACACATTTTACATTCTAAGTAGAATTCAGCGCTCCCAGCTGAAATCTACCTGGAAATTCTTTCCAGGGACCGAGCGGCCAGACAGAGGACCCCAATTACCTTGGCTCTCCGCATTTCAGCGGCAGAACACAGTGGCCATCTCCATCATGAATTGCTTTCTTTTCTTCCAGAAGAAAACCCCAAAGTGTAAAATGAGCCTTGGGTTTGGATTCTCCTTCGCCTGCCTGGGCTGCTGCTATCGATCGGGCTTTTCTGTCCCCCTGCCCCCTCTCACGCACACTCGGTCGTCTCCTGTGCAAGGTATGGAAGACACTGCCTTCCTCTACATCTGCATGAACTCCGACATCGCACAGACCCACGTTCAATCCTTGTTCTGCCGCTTTCTCCTTATGTGAAAATGACTCAAGCCTCAACTGCTCCGGACCTTGGTTTTGTCATCTGTAAAATGGGCACAATGACAGCACATCACAGAGTCAGGCACGGCACTGGGTGTCATAAGGAGCCATGCCAGGTGGCAGGAACTTGTACAAGGGCAAGGGTTGGGGGAGTGAAGGTTTGTCAGGCACTTTCCCTCTCCCTCGAGGCTTAGGGCCTCCCCAGTCCTGGCTGGTGGATGGTTGAGGGTAGGGTTAGCCTCTGAGTAGGACTGCCTGGGTTCAAATCCCACATCTGCCACTCACCAGCCGGCTGAGTTGAGGCAAGCCAGCTCACGTCTTTGTGCCTTGGTTTTGTCATCTGTACAATGGGGCCAGCCCGGGTACCTCCTTCCGAGAGTGGGTGCCAGGAGGGAGTGAGCTAACCTGCCTGAGTGCTGAGTGAAGCGCAGGGTCTCCACCCATCCCAGGAGGGCAAGATGAGCGTGGAGGTGGAGGAGGGTGAGCACGGGAGGGGAGGTCAGTTCCATTTCAACCTGTGGACTTGGAGGTGCCCTCAGGGGGGTGAGTGGAAGTCTGGGAACACTGGGGTGCAGGGTGACGCCCTGGGCAGGAGGCCCTGGTGCGAATGGACAGAAAGCATGGAGCTTTCTGGAAGCCTGTAACGAGATGCAGAACCAGTGTCCAGCCACCGTGTTCTCCCGGAGCAAAGGGCTGTGTGCAGCTGGAGGGAGATAGAGTGTGTGTCTGCAGGTGAGCGACCTGTGGCCTGGGCCATAGCCTCCCTGTGGAAGAAACCTCTCCAAGGAGGGCAGTGAGGACTCTGTGCCACCCCGCCCCGGGTTCACGTCCTCCCCTCTCACTGAGCCCCCGCTATGGCCCTTAAAGCCTGTTACCACCACCACCCTCACCCGCCCCTCTGCTGTAGTCACCCTAGCCCCCACCCCCTTTACGCCCGGCACTCAGGGCCTTTGCACATGCTGTGCGCCCTCCCCAGCCATGGCCTGGCTTTCTGCTCACTTCAGTCAGGCCTCTGTGCTTTGTCCCCGCTGCAGGGAAGCCGTCCCTGCTACCCTCACGCTCTCTGTCCCATTGCCAAGTTTCTCTTCTTCAAAGCACTCGCTGCCCGCCGCATATTTTCATTTGTTCATATCTGTCTCCCTGCACTGGCCCTAAGTGCCAAGAAAGCAGACGCTGAAGGCACGCTGGCTACGGGTCCCCGGCAGCTGGCCTGGGCTGGCCAATCGGCCCCTCTGTGACTGGGACCATACCCGCGGCTCTCACTTGCTGCCCTCTAAGAGGGAGTGGGCCCCTGTAGGGCATCGCTGCCTGTAACATTGGGAGGTCAGTGACGGGACCTGTCCTGGGTCACTCTGTGGGTAAGAGGAGCCCTGAGGCACAGGGCGGGGCCCCTTGAAACAGCTCCGGCCGGGAGTCCCAACTCAGGGAAGGTCAGCGGGCAGGCGGGCCGGGTCCCCAGTGCGCACCTGGAATCCTGGGGCCTGTGCTGGCAGGTGGCTGGATCTGTGTGGTTTTGCAGGGTCATCAGGGCTCGGATGGGCTGAGGCCCGGGGCAACAGTGTTGGGGCCACACCAGGGCCGTCCGCTCCTCCTGGGCCCCGGGCGTCCGTGCGGGCTCCTTTCAGAGCCAGTGGGCAGGGTGAATGGGTGGTGGGCCCTGTCGGGGCGATTAGAGCTCACAAAGCTGAAGGGTTGGCAGCTTGGGATGTGGCCTGGGGAGGCTTCTCTGGGCAAACACAGAATAAAGGCCTCTGCCCGCCCCTCTCACCCCTGCCCAGTGCCAGATTATGTAATGTGTTGATGCTGTGAGTGGCATCCACCCAACCCTCCGAGAACTCTGCCTACACCCCAGGAAATGAGTCTCAGGAGACTGACCCAGCTGGCTCCTGGCCTACCACCCTCCAGCCTGCCCGACACATGCGCACGTGCGTGCGCGTGCGTGCACGCGCACACGCACCCACACACACACACCACTGTTCAAAAGAAAACTAGAAGCCTGACTTTGGACTCGGTCATTCAAGAAATCTTGTCCTGAGCACCTACAATGATAGCAGGCATTCTCTTAGGTGCTGGGAATATAGCAGGGAACACGACAGACAAAGATGGCCGCCCTCAGGGAACTGGCACTCTGGGGGGGAGACAGACAAAGAACATGACAAATACCTAAAGTGTGAGGTGGGGGTAGGCGCTCAGGTAGGCGCTCAGGAGAAAGATAAAAATAAAGGCAGCAAAGAAGACAAGAGGGAGGGAGGGGGCTGGGTGGTTACTGGGGCGGAGGATGGGAGGGGAAGAATTTCAGCAGAGTGAACAAGTGCAAAGGCCCTGAGGCAGGAGTGCGTGGCTGTGATGTGGGTCCTCAGAACTAACACCGAAGCGTGTGGGACCAGAGTGGCACAAGGGAGGCGAGGAGAGTACTCGGGTCAGGATGGGGACAGTGGCCGACTAAGGGCCTGCAAGGGCCTGAATGCGATGAGAGGACTTCAGCTGTTCCCGGCCAGGAGCCAGAAGCCACAGCAGGGTTTTAGTGAAGGGATCTTGGGTCCAGCCTGGCCCTGGGCACATACACAGTGTTGCTCATCTACAAACGGAGCTGGTGGCCTGGTACCTCTTGAGGGCATCTGTGTCCCGCCCTTGTATGGCCCTCCCACACCACCACCACCACACAGCTCGGCCGTGTTGTATTCCGAGCCCCGCAGAGCTCTGGGAGGGAAGGGCCCAGCAGGAGGGGGTAACCGTCCTGTCCCGCCACCAGTGGCCTGATAGGACCATGCAGGACACTGCTGAAGGGAGGAAGAGGCCCTCCGGATGGGTTTTGGGTCAGGAGAGGCCCCCTTATTGCCTGAGGGTCAAGGGTCTGACCCTCCAGCTGGAAAGACCCGGTATAGGGCTACCTATACCGGACTGCTTCTCCGCCCATTTTTAACTGTAGTGTTTTCATACCAACAGGAGAGTTAAAAGAATCATACAGTGAGCACACACACCCACATACCCTTGACCCCAGGTGTTGGCACGTGGTCCCACAGCCTCTCCCTCTCCTTCTACCAGATGCTGGTAGGGACATCAGCGGGCACTTGGTCAGCATCGAGCCCAAATGTCCCCACCAAGTCCTCTACAGCTGTTTCACTTTGCCTTTCCTCAATCTGGGATTCCATCAAGGATTAGACACTTCCTTTGCTGGTTACATTCCTTCAGCGTCTGATGCAGAATGAACAGTGCCCAGGGCACCACCCACACTGCCTTTCTTTTTTTCTTTCATGACACTGACATTTTTGAAGAGACAGCCCAGTTGTCTCGAATGACCTTCCATTTGGGCGTATCTGACTGTTTCCTCGTGATTAGGTTCGGGTGGAACATTCTGGGCCAAAACACCGCAGAGGTGAGGTCGCGTCCCCCCCACGCCCCGCCCCCGTGCGTTACATAAGGAGGGCGTCATGCCAGCTTGTCCTATCTTTAGTGATGTTAAATGTGATCATTCGATTTGAGTGATTCCAACAGATCTCTCCATTGTAAAGTTGATCTTCCCCTTTGTAAATAATAATCCATCTGTGTAATGAATTACGATGTTTGAGGCTGTGTGAATGTCCTGTGTGAATTCCCCCACGAATTTTCACACAGTGATTTCAGCTGCCTTGCCCAAGACCTTGCCCGAATCAGTGACTGCTTTGGGGGCTGCGATGTGGAGATGTTCCTAATTCTATGAACCTTTCTACGTTCCTCAGCAAAGAAAAGTCCTCCCCCACCTTTTTGTATTATTACCACACACTTATGGATTGTTTTATCATGATTACTATTCAATGTGTTAAAAATCTATGCTGATCATTGCTCTTTTTGATGTTCAGATTGTTCCAAGTTTGGCCTGTGGAAGTCCCTTTCAGCTGATTCCTTATGTGCCCCAACGTTTTCTTTAATAATAATTTCATTGAGGCATACTTGACATTGAATAAATTGCATATATTTAAAGCGTGCAATTAATACGTTTTGACACATGTCCACACCCATGAAATCATGACCATGTTCAAGAGAGTGGACACATCCGTCCCTCTAAATGTTTCCTGGTGCATTTCCATCTTCATCTGGCCCCCCTCCCCCTCCAGCCCTTCACCATCCTCAGGCCACCACCAATCTGCTTGGAGTCATGTGGATGAACTTGCATTCTAGAAACGGAAGTACCCTTCTGCACTCCTTCATGTCAGTTCCTTCCACTCAGCATCATCACTGAGACCCTTCCCTATTCCCATGGGTACCCCAACTTCATTACTTCTGTGGCTGAATAGCATTCCGTTGGATGGACACATCACAACTCGTCCACGTGTTGATATGGTGATGGACATTCTGGCTATTTGCAATTTGGGGCTATTACAAATAAAGCCTCTCTGAACATTCGTGTAAGTCTTTGCAAAAACATATACTTCTTTTTCTCTTGAGTAAACCCCTAGAATGGGGATGGCTTGATCACACGGGAGGCATACGTTTAATTTTTAATAAATTGTCAACGTGCTCCCAAGGTAGCCATACCACTTTCTACTCCTGCCGGCAGGGTCCGAGTTCTAGTTTCCACACATCCCCCTCTAGACTGTCCTGGTCAGTCTAAAGAATTGCAGCTATTCTATTAGGCATGTAGTGATATCTCACTGGGGTTTCCGTTTTTAAATTTAAATTTTAAAAACTTAAAAAATTTAACTTCCCTTAGTGACAAGCGACGTTGAGCATCTTTTAATGTGTATTTGCCATGTGTTTATTTCTGCTTGTTACACGTCTATTGAAATCTTTAGCCAGTTTTGTACTGGGTTGTTTTTCTTACTCCTCAGTTTTGAGAGTTCTTTAAATATTCTGGATACAAGTCCTTTATTCAATATGTGCTTTGTAAAGATTTTTTCCTGGTCTGTGCTTTGTCTTTGTGTTCTCTGAAGTGTCCCTCAAAGTGTGGAATTTCTACATCTTGATGTAGTTCAGTTCATTCTCTTGTTCTTTCATGGATTGTGCTTTTGGTGGCATATCTAAGAGATATCTGCTTAACCGAAGACCACAAAGTTTTCTCCTGCTTTTTCTCTAGAAGTTGTACTGTGTTAGGTTTTACCTTCAGGTCGATGCACTGTTTTGAGTTAACTTTTGTATACAGTGTGAGGCCTAAATTGAAATTCTTTTTTTCTTCTTTCACATGTATATCCAGTTATTCCAGCACCCCTTTTTAAAAAGAGTTTATTTTTAAGTAATCTCTACCCCCAATGTGGGGTTCGAACTCATGACCCCGAGATCAAGAGTCACTTGCTCCACCGAGTCAGCTGGGTGCCTGCCAGCACCAATTTTAAAAAGGTGATCCTTTCTCCACTGCATTGCCTTCACAACTGTCAAAAACCAGTTGTCCGAATGTGTGGGGGCCTATTTTTGGACTCTGTCTGTCTTATGATCTATATGTCTTTTTTTTTTTAAAGATTTTATTTATTTATTTGACACAGAGAGAGAGATCAGATCACAAGTAGGCAGAAAGGCAGGCAGAGAGAGAGGAGGAAGCAGGCTCCCTGCTGAGCAGAGAGCCCGATGCCGGCCTCGATCCCTGGACCCTGAGATCATGACCTGAGTCGAAGGCAGAGGCTTTAACCCACTGAGTCACCCAAGCGCCCTATATGTCTATCTTTATGTCACTATCATACTGTTCTGATTACTGTAACTTCATAATCATTCTTAAAAGCAGACAGTGTTAGGCTTCTAAGTTTGTTTGTTGTTTTTTTTTCAGACCTGTTTTGACCTTTTTATTTCCATGTGAATTTTAAAATCAGCTTGTCAGTTTTTACAGAAAGTCTGCTGGGATTTTGGTTGGAATTGCACTGAACCTATAGATCAGTTTGGGAAGCATTGCCATCTTAACATGGAATAAAGTGCGGTTGACTCTCATTATCCACAGTAGTTATGGCCTCTAAAGTTTCCGTGAGTGCTGAATTAGCAAATACTGAACTGTTGCTTCTAGGGGAAATACAAGGTTAGGTTCCTAGAGACTCTGGTCACATTTTTGTCAATGGATCAATAAACAACCTTGTTTTATGTGTGTTTCTGTTTAAAAGGAACTTATGTAATATCTTTAGTTGATTTATTACCATTGAGCTCACAGCCAACAGCACTATAACTCATGGCTGAATAAAGTTTCCCATCCAAGTACTAACCAGGCCCGACCCTGCTTAGCTTCCGAGATCAGACGAGATCGGGCGCGTTCAGGGTGGTATGGCCGTAGACCTGAATAAAGTTTAATACACAAATTTTCTCAGTAAGCCACATCACAGCCTTCTTGCACAAAGGAACTCCAGATAGCGCTTTGGCATTATGCTTGCTGGCCATTTAAAAATCATCAACAAAGAGTACAAATGTGAAAGACATAGCACTAACTAAATAGATTGCAAAAAGGACACTTGCTTACTTGCTTATGGTATGAGAGGTGAAATGAGAAGGCAGAGCATTGCCTGGTTTGATCTCAGCTGGGAATGTGCACTGGGTTCCTCAAATTTTCTGCTGCTCTGCACATGTCTGTGAATAACAGCGACAGCACTGCTTTATTGATTTGGGGGATATGGATACATTTGGGTGAGCATGTGAATTTCCAAGTGTGGAATCTGCAAATGATGAGGACTGACTTCTATCTCTCTGTTTATTTAGGCTTTCCTTAATTTCTCTTAGCAATGCTTTGTAGTGTTTACTGCACATGTCTTTCATAGCTTTTGCCAGATTTATCCCTAAGTAGTTTGGCATTTTTAATGATACTTAAATGGTTCTTTTTCCTGTTTCAATTCTCGATTATTCATTGCCAGCATATAAAACTACAACTGATTGTTGTATATTGATCTTGTATCCCAGAACCTTGCCAAACTCAATTAATTCTGGGAGGTTTTTTTGTAGATTCCATTGGATATTCTACATAGACGGTGATGTCATGTGCTAATCAAGACAGTTACCTCTTTCTAATCTCATGCCTTATCTTTAATTGTATTTCTCACCTGTTTGCACTGGCTAGAAACTCCAGGGAATGTTGAATGGTAAAAGCAGACACCTTTTCTTATTCCTGACATGAGAGGGAGAGTATTCTGCCTTTTGCCTTTAGGTATGATGTTAGCTGTAGTTTTTCACAAATGCCCAAGGAAGGACACCGTGCAAAGGGTTTAGACCTTGTTGGGAAAGGTGTAGTTCAATCACTGGCAACAGAGAAGTTTGAGGGTTAGTCAGGCTGGAGCTGGCCTGGAGTTTCTAGGGGAAGCCACAGGCCACCCTCCAGAGGGGACAAGTCGGGGGCAGCAGGCCTTCGGCCAATCATCATGGACATCAGGAGACTGGGTGCTGGCGGGCAGGTAGCTTCAGACTACCTGGGTTGCACATGGACTTGGGGAGAGAGCACTGGTGCGTCTGTGAGACTCTCCGGGCCACAGGCGACTGTATGCAGGCTGCAGAGGGGTTTTGGTTTGGGGAGGGCTGTAGAAAGGTTATCACTGGGCCAATGCTGCAGGTCCCAGGCTGATCCCATTCTGGATCCTTGGCAGGGATAAGAATCCACTGTGGGACACCCCCTTCACCCCCGCCAGCCCTACGTCCCAAGCTGGAAATTGCAAGAAGCCTTTTCCTTTTGCAATGTCCCCCCAGAGTCCTCTACTGGGGTCTTAAAATTGTGCTACTTTACAGGAGAAATGCCTAAAGGAATTCTGTTGCTCATCATAGAGTATTTATTGAAGGAGCATTTATTTGGAACTGAGGGGCAATGAATTAGTAACTGACATGGGTGGGCAGAAGCCCGGGTTTCCACCGCTCTCTGAGACCGGCGGGGGAAGGGTAGGAGAGTTTCAAGAATAGGTAGGGGTGGGGAAGGGGTCAAAGGAACTGTCTGGGGAAGCGAGTGTGGGGCCCTGAGAGCAGAGAACTGGCTGGGCTCCGGGGTGAGGGCAACTGGCTCAGCTCTGAGGCCAGCCACCGCTCATCACCTTTTGTTCCCAGATTACTGCTCATTTGATGACCCAGGAAAATAAAGGACTACTTTTTCTGTGCTGGAATTGGTGGCCTCCTTTCCCAGGCTCCATCCTCAGGCCTGGCCGGGCTGCCTGTACAGAATCACGGGACACAGATATCCCACAGGCTTCATGCCACCAACAGATCTGGGCCTGGACCCCAAGTCTCCTAGCCCTCCGATCTACATCTGAGCCAGGGTCCTCTGTGTGTCCTGCCCTGGACTCCACACCTCTGCCTGGTTTCCTTCAGGACTGTCCACTGGTGACATGGAGACTGGCACACAGTAGGGGCTCAGGAAACAGCCCTATGATGAAGGAATGCAGGTGGAGGTGGGTCTAGGGTATATTTCATCTTGGAGTCTCCAGTGAGCAGCGGAGAACGTGCTCAGTGAACAATCAGCATGGGCAGGAAGAAAGCGGGGTAAGGTATCGAGAAGCTTGTGGGTCCACTGGAGAGATCAAAGGGATTTTTTTCCAGTATTCTAAGCACTTCGTATTAATTCCTTTGACCCACAGAATAATCCTGTGATGGTGTTTATCACCTTCTCCATCTTTGAGACCAAGACAACAAAGCCCAGAGAGGTTAAGTAAGCTGCCCAGGATCACACAGGAAGTGGCAGAACTGGGACTTTAACCCAGGCGCTGTATTTCAGACTCCACTCTTAATCACCACGAGACACTTCTCTTAGGCTATCTCCTTTGTACCCCAAGTCCTAGAAAGTGGTGCACAGTGCGCACTAACTGAAGAGATAACATACCAGCAGACAATGAACCCAAGTCGACAACTTTCTGCTGGGTGCACCACATGGCAAGCCCATGTGAACAAGCCCCCTTGGAGGCCCTCTGGCTAATTTAGTTATTTCGTTTCTTTTGAACCCAGGCCAGCAGGACTGTGATTAATGATGATAATATCTAACTTTTATTGGAGGGAGCTAAAGGCACGTTCGTGGCACAGATGGCTACTTCCCCACCCGATACCCAGACTCCCAACAACCTTAGTAACAGGACTGCTGCTCCCTCTGCTTCCGGCCCCCTTGGCACCGCACATGGCCATACTAAGCTCTAGCCAATGCGATGTAAGTGGAAGGGGGGTGTGGGACTTCAGGGAAGGTTCCATGGAAGGAGAGGCCCCGCTCTCTGCCTCCCTCCCTCTTTGATGTTGTCAGGGATGAGGAGAACATGCCCGAAGCTCCAGCAGCTGTCCTGCACTGGGAAGTGACCTTGAACTTGAGCCACTTGCTGAAGAGGTCAGAACAGGAAGACAGGAGATGGGATCTCTAGTGATCTCCCCATGTACGATATGAAGCCCTGGATGGCCCTGGATTGATAGCCTCGCACTTCCTTTTCTTTTTTCTTTTTTTTTTTTTAAGATTTTATTTATTTATTTGACAGAGAGAGACAGAAGGGACACAAGCAGGGGGAGTGGGTGAGGGAGAAGCAGGCTTCCCACCGAGCAGAGAGCCCGATGCGGGGCTCGATCCCAGGACTCTGGGATCATGATCTGAGCCAAAGGCAGACGCTTAACGACTGTGCATGAGCGGTGAGGAGAGGCAGAGGGAGAGGGAGAAGCTGACTCTCCCTGCCTGACTTGGGGCTTGATCCCAGGACCCTGGGATGATGACCCGAACAGAAGGCAGTCGCTTAACAGACTGAGCCCCCCAGGCACTCCCTCGCACCTCTTTTACAGGTGAGAGTTCCAGCTTCTCTTTGGCTTGGGCTGCTGTTCTCTGGGGTCTCCTGATTAGGCAGCCACACCTAATCCTCACAGACATGGGTGTGGTTATGACACCCATTTTTCAGCTGAGGAAACTGAGTCCTAAAGAAGTGAGAGCAACTTGAGCCCCGGCGGACTCCTGGCAGGGCCCGCGTGTGTACCCACGGAACAGCAAGCGCCCCCCAGCAGAAGGCTAACTGGTGTGCTGGCTTAGGGCTCACTGTGGAGTGCCTGGGCTCAGGCACCGGGAGCCTGAGGGTTTTGGCAGTGGCCTGGCCTGCGGGCTGAGGGAGCTGCTTTGTGTTCTCACCACATTCGAGGTTGGTCCAGAGCCCTCCAGCATTCTGGCAAGAGACCCGGACCATGGTTATTAAATTCCTCCTATTCTGATCTGTCCTCAAGGAACCAGTAGACCAAGCGGAGGCAATTACTGGAGGCTTTTGCAAGAGGGAAGTCATTCCGGCCCTATGTGAGACAGGATGGGGTGGCTACAGTCCCCTGCCAGGGAGTTAGGATGTGAGAGCAGCAAAGGTGGTCTTGGTTAGCTTCTCCTGAAGCGGGCCCCAAAGCGATTCCCCAGAGCCCCCGTGTCCCATGTGGAAGCATCAGTGATCCCGGAAGCTTGAGGAACTGGGCTCCTACAGGCCTTCTCAGGGCCTTTAGCATGCACTGGAACATGGCGGCGGGAATGAGATCCATAACTTCCCTGAACACTCCAGGCACTTTTTCTGGAGAAACATCTTAAATGAGGTTTTTTCCCCCTTTAAAAAATACTATCACTAGGGAACCCCGGGTAGCTCATTCTGTTAAGTGACTCCCTTCGGCTCAGGTCGTGATCCCAGGGTCCTGTGATCGATTTCCACATCGGGCTCCCTGCTCAGTGGGACCCTGCTTCTCCCTCTGCCTGCCACTACCCCTGCTTGTGCTGTCTCTCTCTCTCTCTCTAACAAATAAATAAAAAATAAAATCCTTTAAAAAATACTATCACTGGCTACCATTTATGGATCATTTACTTTACATCAGGCACCCTGCTAGGGTTGGTACATGCACCACCTCATGAATTCTCAGAAAAATCTATGAAGTGGGCACTGGTATTGTCAGAAGACAGGCCTGGAGGGTACCCTGCCAGGGTCAGGGGACCGTACGTGGCAGAGCAGTCATCCAAACCCTCCTGTCTGATTCCAGAATCCACCACACCGTGAGACCCAGAGAGGAGAGATTTTGCCACACCCCACACGGCTGGCAGGAGGCCATGCTGGATTTGGACCAGGTTTCTTCATTCTTGTTCCAATAGGATTTTTGTAGGTTCACGAACATATGTCAGATGGGGAGTGATCTCCATCTCCTTACCCTGCCCTTCCCTCCCACGCATCTGGAGCCGTGGCCAAGAGACCAGCTGGAGATGAAGCAGAAATTCTGGGCCTGGTTCTTGCCCCATCACCCACATCATCTCTATGGATCTGACACATGACACAGGGACACGTCCCTGAACCAGACTCATCGGTCAGGGGCCACGCTGTCCACCCCGCTCACGGATGCTGCCCAACACAAACCCCACCCCCCACCGCCCTGTGGGCTTCTGCGCACGTTCCTTTCACTGGGGCTGTGTTCCTACTGATGTTCTCATCCACCTACTTACTAAATACGTACTGAATGTCTACCATGTCGGCACTGTTTAAGGATAGGAGAGTATATTTACATATATACACACACTTGTATATGTATTGTATATACATGTCTTATACAGAAAACTTCCTGCTGGTGATTGGGCTAAAGAGGAAAATAAAGCATGTTAAAGAGACAGTGATGGTGATGAGGCTTTTCTAAGGGGGCCAGGGAAGATCTCTCAGGTGTGTGAGCGGAGACCTAGAGGAAGCAAGAAAGTCATGCGCTCCAGGCAGACGAACAGCGAGCACAAATGCCCCAGGATGGAAATGTCCTGTGTGTGCTGCAGGGACGGCAACAGGGGCGCCTGGGGGGCTCAGTTGGAAGCGTCCGACTCTGCATTTTGGCTCAGGTCATGATCTTGGGGTCGTGGGATCGAGCTCTGTGTTGGGCTCCACGCCCGTGGGAGTGGGAGTCTGCTTGAGATTCTCTCCCTCTGCCTCTCCCTCACTCGCTCTCTCAAAAAAACGAATGAATGAACGAACGAACGAACGGACGGACAGGAATAAGGCCAAGTGCGCCAGAGGGTAGAGCCTGGAGGTGCTGGCCAGCAACCGGGTCTGGGGAGTAAGCGTGGGGAGAGGGGGAAGGTGCAGAAGCGCCTTCTACGGGCCGAGGAGAGGGTCTGGGTAGTATTCGACGTCCAGTGGAGATTTACAGAGGGTCTTGCACCTTGGCCTGCTCTGCGGTGCGGGGACTGGATTGAGGGCTAGGTCTCGAACACCATCGACCCTCCTTTGGCTCCTCAGGGTGGGATGTGGTGAGGCAAACACTTCCCAGAAACCAGGGAGGCGCTGCGATACTCCAGATGGAGAGCGTAGCGAAGGCGAGGGGTTGCCCGCTGTGGGATGTTTCCAGGCGCCGCAGGCTCAGGGGTCCCTTCGGGGCCAGAGAGGGCCCAGGGCCCAGGCCAGGTGGCTTGGATGGACGCGCGTGGCCTTGGGCCTCCGGCCTCCTTCAGGTCTCCACATCCTCACTCTGCAGCCCCTGGAGCTTCCCTCCTACCCGGCCCGGCCCAGCCCACCCCACCGCCCTACCTGTCATCTCTGAGTTCTCCAGCCCCTGGGCCCCGAGCTCCGTGCTGGCAGGGCCGGGGGGGGGGG